>NDFZ01005493.1:1187524-1206785 GCA_002192655.3 Mamestra configurata
TGGCGGCGACTCGGGGCGGCTGCAGACGCGACCACAAAAACAAGACGCGGAGAACAGGGGCGGGCTCGCAGCCACCGCGCTGCCGCTGCCACCCGCAGGGATGTGCCGCGCCGTGCCACGATTCTCTTATGTACAACATGCTGTTTGGACACTGCTAACTTTGAATTATGGCCAGACGTACAACTCTAAAGTTACACAGCTTCACTGGTTAGTATTTACCTACCCATTGGCAGTCTGCTAGGTTCGGTTTTTTTTTTTCGCGTAGTTGTCATGTAACTCATCAACGTTATCGCAAAAAGTAACACTAATGTTATATTACGACAGCACCACCACCACTCATCATAATTTAGGCCAAAATTACGTAAACGGGGAGACATAAAACTGTATAATTGTAGGAAACGTAAAGTTAGAAGGTGGTAACGAGCATCACGAAGGTTTCAAATGATTCAGTTTAATTGTAAGTTCAATTAAAACTTCGGCATCGTATTTTTTTATGGATTCTCATAAAACATGTTATTTCTTAATTATTTTTTGGTTCTATTACCACAACACCTTTGCGTTTACCCTGACAAACACAACCCTGACATACAAAAAGCGGATGGTCATTTAAACTGGCGAAAATTCGTTAGCCAAAGCTGTCGCTTCCATCCATACGGTATAGTCGTCAGTTCCAAAACTTGGAGCCCTCGAAAAATCCCGCAGTCATAAAAGGGTCAAGCGGTTGCGTCACGTCGGCTCAGCGGAGGCGCAAAAACGCCAAGAGTACAAACTATATTGGATATTAGAACAGAAGGCGCGTGCCGACAAGTTTTTGTTGGCGACCAGGGATCCCTTGGACATCGCTTATTTAATTTACTAAATTCCGTGCGAATGACAGATTAAAATGGTTTTTAATCCAACGCATAAAAATTAAAACTGACCATTAAAACAGACGACATGCGGCTGTGATGAAGAATTAATGAAGATCCAAAGAAACGAATCTAGATAGAAATCCCGCAGAAGCTGCTAACACCTTTTTACAAGTATTGATTGATGATGATTGACTAAACGAAATGCAGACATTTTTATTCGTTGAAAACGATGGAGATTTAGCGGAAACCCAACCGCTACGCAAACACGGACTGTAGATCTACTTGTAATAATATTATCTCAACACTCCATACTTAATCAAAAAGTAATTAATATCCAAGGACCACTGGTTGTCATTAATCAGTCTATCAACGTTGAAACTCATACTCTAGTTGTAACTAAGCTAAATTATCTATAATGTTAATGATCCTATTAGCTCTGGACTAGTGAAAATTAATACAACGAATCAATTTGTAGGTAATGATACTGGCATCAAATGTGTGGCTACACTGGCTACTGGCTAGCTATATGTGGTATATTTATATTGTACATAGAATCATTAGTGGCAGTCGGTCGTTTGTTAGAGCCATTCGCGGCCCGGAGACGGGTTTTTGTCTCAACGCCAAATTGCATCCGCACAATACGTTGTCAGTAAATTGATTTGGAATTAATTGCGGTAACATAAGAGATGGTGTGACTTGTACAACAGTCATGAATTAGGATTATATTAATGATCTCAACTTCTATAGAATTGGAAATAATAAGGCAAAAATTTGA
This sequence comes from Mamestra configurata, assembly GCA_002192655.3. Classification (NCBI taxonomy): domain Eukaryota; kingdom Metazoa; phylum Arthropoda; class Insecta; order Lepidoptera; family Noctuidae; genus Mamestra; species Mamestra configurata. The sequence continues at coordinate 1,189,151 of NDFZ01005493.1, forward strand.
ATTATTTTACGCGTAGGTTAAGACAAATGTTGCGCAGGTGAAGTCATAGTAAAGGCTTATTTAGTTTTTTAAAATCGAATCATAATTATTTTTAATTCAAAGACTCAAGTTAGAATTTAATATATAAATCTTCTGTTACATACAAAAAGTTCTGCAATCCAAGAAAACGTAAAAGCTCTTTTAATGTCTAGACAAGGTCATTAAACATCCGCTAATGATATAAGTACTTTCAATCACCGTCTGCGAAACATTAATATTTCCCATAAAATCGTATATGTTATTAAGGGAGCTCTAATACGAATGCACCCACGATCAGAAAAGATATTACAGGAAGCACAACAAATGCACCTAGAATTAGAGAAGAAATTATTTTTAGAGATGAAACGGGTCTTAATAATGTAGAAGCACAAGAAAATATTATAGCAGAAGTAACTAAGTAGTATGATAATAAGCTACGTTAACTAGTTGAGTGAAGCTGCAGATACCAACTAACAATATCCATAATCAATGTATATATGTACATTCGTTACATGAAGAGATAAGCAAGCATTTCCATTGTATTCAATTAACTAACGGATATGGAAGAACTCTGAATCGCATTGTCTTCTCCGATACGTCGATATTAATATGATTTAATGAATTTCCGATTGCTGTAATCATCACGGTTCTGAGAGCTTTTTGACTACAATGAGCCATTTCATAGTCATTAGATTTAATAAAAGAAATCTATGTATTCTTTATCGTGTTAGGTACTCTCAAGCTGTGGTTCTGTTCATAAATAAAAGGGATTCTAGTAAAGAATTGACTTAGCGGATATGAAAGGTATTAGAATTAAAAAAATCTCAGTTGCAGAAAATGTCTAGAAACATGTTGGTCTACATTAACAAGGTGCATTCGAAGTAGTAGTGTATTCGAAGCTGCACTCTTTTAATCAAGAATTAAGAAAACCATAACTAGATGTTACGATATAGAAGTTCGATGGTGGGCTGGGTTTGTGAATGAATTTTAGTTCCAAATCTGTTTCCATTTCATAAAATTTTCGTTCGTTCATGCAATATTGGCAAAAAACTACGGTAGCAGAAACGTTATTTTCAAAGCACTACATCAATTACATGCGTCAGACGCTATTATCCGAAATTCAGGTTCCATTTTCCTGCAGTAAACTAGCCGGGGTCTGCCGGGCCAAAATCCCCGCTAATCGAGCGAGGATCATTAGCGGAAGACGCTTGCTCAACGCGGATACACTCATGGAGTGTGTTTTTAATGTTCTCCCTAACTCGGGAAGCGTTTAATTGTTAGACATTTTCAGCGGTTGTGTAATTGTATATTACTATCATTAGATTAAGAGCAGATAGGGTGTGTTAAATCAAGGATTCAATCTAATGAATCCCTATTTCCCTTGGCTGGACCAATTTCGCAAATTCTTTTTTGTGTTTGTTATTGTCAGGAGAAGGTTCTTATGATATTTTTTTTCATTATTTTCGGTATGAAAAAAAAAATATACATCCGGGCGAAGTCGGGGCGGGCCACTAGTTTGAAATATAAATTAATACGTGGTTTTGATAAAATGAATATACGGATTAGCGTGCAACTGAAATTTTGATTAGATAGGATTCGTCTTTTGAGTTTTTAGAAAGCTTTTAACACTGTTTTTGAATACGAAATTGTATCTTCGCGGCATCGGTTACCTGCGTAAAAACTGTGGGGTTAATTTTTGGCACACCTGTCGCCAATCCGTTATTCTCTTTAATGCGATTAGTATATGGTTTTTTTTGTCGTCCCTCATTTCTGCATCTCTCCTTACATTACGTACAAGTTAATACTAAATCCCTGTGTATAATTGACATCACCTAGATCTTAGCTAATTCCGTAAAGACGTTTATTTTACTGGCAGATTTATACATACACATTCGGACCTCATTCCGGGCATTCTCTAGTCGTCATTGAACAGACATCTTCATGGGCAAACCATTGTCTAAGCTCTAACCTTACTCATTCCGAAAGTCGCTCTTTGTTCATGTACCTAGGATTTGAATACCTGTCTGCAGATCCAAACCTGATTCATAGAATTGTAAGCTTTTTAAAAGCTTATCCAGTAATACTAGATGAAAAGGATTACGTAGGTATTTCTTATAAAACTTTTGGTGGAGATTTATTTTTTGTGGTTTATTTGTGTCTTAGTTTAATATTTTCAACGCTTCGAATCAACGTAAATAATGCTGAGGGAAGGTTTTTATCAAAATTGATGATCTAACAATGTGCACAGAAACAATGACATTAATTTTTTCGAACCTCAATATGCTTTCGACTGGAGTGACAAATGATAACGCCTTAATGTTGGCATACAAGATAATGTGTAGATGGTATATGTCGATAAATTTTATTAATTCGAGTCATGATTATGGACGAGCCCCATTTTAAAAACGAGGATTGAAAATGTTTATACCTAAAAATAACCATAAAGGAGTGGGGTTCCTAAAGGTTGAGTTCTAGGTCTTGTAATTAATTTTAAAGATCTCTCGACATTCTGAATCTGATATAAGTTATAGATATCAGCTGACAATGCATCTATTACTGCCAAAATACATTAAGGTGATACAGGATTTATTAATTTAACTGCATTACATGTTGTCGTAATACGTATGGCGTGTAAAAAAAAATGGTAATGCGTGTACGCATTACCATTTTTTTTTACACTATATTTCATTTGGTGTTTGTTGTCCTGCGACTAAGTAACCGTGGCACGAAAACTGAACTTATAACTCAGATTTCGATTGCCCTGAGTTGTAATTAGTATTAAATTCGACTCTAAAAGGCATCTTCGTAAATCTTAAAGAATTTACGTAGGCGAGGTATGCCCAGCTTGATCACAATAATCACATTAATGAAATAAGGTGTGAATCACACAATCATATAACAAATGTCATTTCTCGAAAAGTATAATTAAATTAAACTGGCCAACATCAATCAAAGTGCCATGGCATTCAATTGACATTTTAAATAATATTATGTTGGACATAACTGCTATGTTGTTGGGAATTTTTTTATGTCACTTCTTCTAACACAACACTAAGAAGTGGTGAAGGGTGGGTGTGTTAGGGGACCATACTGTATAAGTTTGGCATTGAAGGAGCTGATTTTGAGTCTATATTTAAGATTTAAAAATAAGATATTTAAAGCTTTTGAAAGTAACAAGCTACACTATAATTTGTTAGACCTTATGCTTTTGAAATAGAAGAATGCTTAAAATTGCTTCATTTACTATCCTTAACAACAAAATATAAATTATCCGGAACAAATTAGGAAGCATTTAATTTGTGAATTATGACTACTTTGTCAGTATTCCAAAGCATATGTAATTAATGCAAATTAAATTACTAGCACAAAGACTAATTACACCGTGTCAAAGATGAATTAATCAGTTAACGGTAATTATGAGTTAGATTGCTGAAATGTGCATGTATGAGGACGATGAATGTTGTGGCTGACAGTCATTTATTGACCTACCAAATATCTGGTATTTGATAGGGAAGTCTATAAATAACTGTAGGATTTTTTGTTTTAAAAATAGTATTTGTTCTGGCTGTTTTTTTTTAAAATTCATGATCAAAAAAAAGATGTCATAAATTCTTTTGACTTGAAGTTGTAAATTACTTTTATTGAAAAATATGCTCTCTCCCAATCTCTAGGTAAATCCAGTACATTTGGTGAAAATTTTATTTTTATGATGAATATTAATTACACAGGTACCTATTTTGTTTAATTGTGATTATGAAATATTAAACTTACCTTACAAATAACTGCTCTTGATTGTTCACCCTCCATGATACCACCGTTGCACCTAAAACAAAACAAAAAACGTTATATTGTTTTTTTTTAAATATTTATGAGAAGAATGCAGCTGTAGCACCAATTAGGAAACAGCATCTGACGTTGAATACCAACGAAAATTAGTTTTAATTAGAAAAAAATAAGTTATACTTATTATAAGTGCATAAATCAACAATTAAATAAACATCAAGTAAAGTTTTAGAGCTAATCTCACATTGATGATCTTCATTTCCTAATGTATTAGCCAAATTATTGCTAGAGTATGACTTATGACTATTTTTTGTGAGTACATCAAATACCAACCTACAATTTAAAAGCAAGTATCTACAGTTTACTTCCTACAATCCAATAGCCAAGGTCAGAGCCGAGCAGACAACTTATTCTATTCACTGTGAAAAAACTAGTTACCTATCAACTAAACACCACTAACTACACTACGTACTGCTTACACAAACACTTTCCGTGTACTTTAAACGCATATTATTGAAATGATATTTAATTTATGAATAAAATATTATAGTAAATACACTTTTTTTTTTCAAGTTACGCGCGTCCAATTTCAAAAATAAATAAAGAAGTTAGGGTTATGAGGCCGCTACTCATAATGCTCTGATAATTTACAAAATCATAGGAATTTAATGATAACACGACGTTGTTAACTTGGAAACTGATTAAAAACATTACTTACCGAAAAGATTTACGGTACAAGTTGTATTGTTGCCTCTGTCGAGAACGACAACACTCGTCGCTGCCATTTTCCGTTTGACAGCGAAGCCAACTGACAAAAAGCTAAGTTATTTGTGTTACCATAGGCAGGAAGAAAGGATACTACGATGAATAAAAGCTACCATAAGATTTTCGCCGCAATCAACAGAAAATAAAAGACTTTCAAGGTTAACTGTTTTTTTATGTCAGATTTTCAAAGTAATCAAAATAAAGATAAAAACAATTAACAATTTACACTTATGTGAAAATGGACATCAACAAATTGTACCGTGCTGCCGAACTGTGAGCTTACAAACAATCAAATGGTTAACATTCGCCCTGAACCGTCGATTTAGCAAAGTAAGCATTTTCCAAGATGCAGGATAATAAAATACTGTCAGTGTAAACAATTATCAGCAAAATATCTCAGTGCTTATTTACGTCCCCTGTTCTCAAACAGAAAATAATAGTAACAAGGATAGAATACAGAAGCAAGCGAATGTATTTAGATTCTCGTGTCTGCGTTTAAAATACCTATTCAAGGTCTTCGCTTCCTATGGCTTCAATCAAATTTGTATACATTGAAGAACATAAAATTCTCTTCGAGTTTTCTCCCAAACATTTTCATTATGACATAGAGCGCAAGATTTAAGTGTTCTTCTCAAATAAAATAAATCATTATTAGTTGGTATCCCCATTTGGTAGAAATTTTCTGCGTGGTAGTTTTCTAGACAAAGACAAATCAAATGAAGGACTAAAATTATAAAGAAAAATTATATCTTTTCTGATTCCTTATTTTTCTTGAAATTTATTTGTGTATATTCTATTGTAAAATATTTTTATCCGAGATCCAAAAGGGTTGTTCAAACTTCTGTTAATTTCAGAACGAATCGAAAATAGACCAATCAGAATCAGCCAACGCTGTGCCGGCAAGTGTCATCATCGGCATCATACGTGTATTTTTCCGGTCCTTGTCCTCTCTTGGCTCTGAATACTTTCCTCAGCTCGACTTGGACGGCGAAGAATTGCGCACGGTTTTACGAAAGTGCCGATAAAAATTCAAAGATGTTGGGATCACTGAAAATTGTATTATTATTAGGTGTAATATATTTATGTAGAGCTGCCGAGGAAGATGTGTTGGACCTTACAGATTCGGACTTTTCGTCGGTGTTAGGCCAACATGATACAGCTCTGGTCATGTTTTACGCACCGTGGTGAGTAATTAATGATTTATCGTAACTATAAACTTATGAATGGCGTTAAATGAGCTGGTTGTTTGATTTGCGTGTGTAATTGTTTGTTAGGTGCGGTCATTGTAAGAGATTGAAGCCCGAATACGCGGTTGCGGCCGGCGTGCTAAAGACCGATGACCCTCCTGTCGCGCTGGCTAAGGTGGATTGTACCGAAGGCGGCAAGAGCACTTGCGAGCAGTTCTCGGTGTCGGGATACCCCACGCTGAAGATCTTCAGAAAGGGAGAGGTCTCTCAGGATTACAATGGTCCCAGGGAAGCAAGTAAGTTCTAGAACATTTAATCCACTTTCGACATGGAGTACAACTTTTATGAATCAACTTTGTTTCTTAAGGTAGTTTGATAAATGATTAAATACCTACACACAATAACATAGTTTCTAAAAATCTAATCAGAAACTTTTTCTGATTTTAGTAAACCTAATAATACATTGTCTTTGCAAGCTGATATTTTTGTAAGAGGAATTAGGTACTGTTTCTACCGTTCAAATGCATGACATCTTATTGGATCAAATCTTTTAATGATACAACTTTGAACTTGACCCTTATTCACCTTTTAATCTAAAAAGAGTAAAGAACTTAACCATATAAAGTGACAGGCCTTTAAAAGGCCCAATCACTTCTGTCAATAATTGAAAAAATTTGAAAGATGCAAGTATTTTTTTATGGTTTTTACAAGGCTCATCGAGGTTAAACTACAGAATCATAATTCATCATTATTAAATTCTCCTCAGCATGGTGAAAGTTATGTGGGGTTGGTGCAGCAAGTCTTTTAATATTTACCCCTTATCATCAATCATTCCATCAAAAGATCATAAAGAAAAATGTAGCCATATAAATATCAGTCTTGATAGTGAGATGAGCACTACAAATTTCCAGTCAATTTATCAACTTTCCGACGCCAATGAAGCGACAAAAAGTCTAGTCACCATTCTCGCGAGACTCATAAATACTCACACTTCCATAATCAAGTTTTCAAGTAATAAACGTCTTCTCAAACAGTGGATGACCGTTGGTATGCTCCGGTGTATGCGCAATAAAGATGCAATGCATAAAAACTCAAGCTTTCTCCAAACGATACTATACTGAGTATTACATATAAAAGATACAGAAATTACTGTACAAAAATCTTAAAAAAGCTAAAAAGAGACTTTGATAGGAGAGAATTGAACGAGGCTTCAAAAGACAATAAAAAGATTTGGAAGGTGATAAAGAGAGTAACTAATACAGACAAGCCCAATATACCTAACACTGATTTATTGGCTTCTTCTACTTCCCCTCAATTCTCGGTGGACATGGTAAACGAGTTTTTTGCCAATATAGGCAAGAAACTTGCTGATAACATTTCAGGTCCACCTGGGAGTCATAAAATTCCAACTGACATTACCTCCACATCGCCGACTTTACAATCCTTCGTCATGTTAGACACCGATGAGGCAGAGGTTGAGGAATTAATAATGTCACTCAAAACAGATTCTGCTGTTGGCTGGGATAATATTCCAACAAGATTTCTGAAACGCTACTCGCTGATACTAGTCCCCTTACTCACACATATTTTTAATCTCTGCCTTCATACAGGCACTTTCCCCACGTACTTCAAGAAGGCCATCTTACACCCAATTCACAAAACTGGTAGCAGAAAATGTATTAATAACTATCGTCCAATTGCAGTGTTACCTTCCATTTCCAAAATATTGGAGCGCTTAATTAATAAAAGACTGGTGAATTACCTGGAAGATAAAAATCTATTTTCTCCCAACCAGTTCGGATTTAGACGCAATAAATCTACTAGCAGCGCTGTGATTGACCTAATTGACTACGTTACCAAAAATATTGACAAGAAAAAGAAAGTACTGTCAATATTTTTAGACCTAAAAAAGGCGTTCGATACGGTTTCGATTCCTGACTTGTTAATAAAGCTAGAAGAGCTCGGGATTCGTGATCAATCACTGAACATCTTCAGGGACTACCTTCAAAACCGAACTCAGTGTGTAAAAATACAGAATTACCTCAGTAGAGAACTACCAGTGACATTTGGCGTCCCCCAAGGCAGTGTGCTTGGCCCAACCCTATTTTTGATTTACGTAAACCAACTCTGTAATCTAAAATTGGAAAATGGAAAAATCGTAGCGTTCGCTGATGACACCGTCCTTACCTTCTCTGGCGACACTTGGAACGATGCCTTCGACACAGCCCAAAAAGGACTTAATCGTGTTCTAAAATGGCTCAACACACACGTTCTCACAATAAATACAGAAAAAACTAAAATTCTTACGTACAGCTTACGCAACTCCACTCAACCGCCAGATTCGTACGCCTTAGTAGCGCACTCATGTTTACTGCCTGGCAATGTGACATGTTGTGCCTGCCCTAAATTAGAACGTTGTCGAACCTTTAAGTATCTTGGAGTGACTCTTGACAATAGTCTGAACTTTTCAGCACATATAGACTCACTCACAAACAGAATCAGAAAGCTGATTTTTGTATTTAAAACACTCCGCCATATCGCAGAAGCCCAAATTATTAGGTGTACATATCTTGCGCTTTGTCAGTCTCTTTTAACGTACTGTATTTGCGCATGGGGTGGTGCTCCCAAAACAGTACTATTAAAGCTGGAACGAGCTCAGAGAGCCGTGCTAAAAGTTAGTACCTTTCGGTCCATCCTTTTCCCAACTGAAGAACTATACAGGAACTGTGAAGTCCTTACAGTCAGACAGTTATTTGTGCTTAACACAGTCCTATATCAGCACCAAAAAACCTCCTATGGAATAATCACGACGAGACGCAAAGACAAGGTATGCCAACACTTCCTTTGCCAATACTCTTTTACAAGAAGGTTTCCAAGGTCCTCATCTCTACAATAAACTCAACCAAAAATTAAACTTCTACTCACTACCTAAAGTGTCACTTAAAAATAAACTGAACAATTGGCTACTAACTCTTAACTACAACAATACAGAACACTTATTAATGACTTAAATAACTCCCGTCTAATACTATCCTAACACAATCGTTCATCACAACCATTACCCAAAAACATAAATAAGAAAAATATTACACTCTCTCACTACACACACACCACACACCTACTCTCACACAAACACACACATACACTTTACACTACTCCGCTCATAGGATATAATTTTTATTATTGTTTCCTTTTCTAAATAGGTAATTTATTTGTCTGTCTACCAACTCATAGCCTAATGATTAATCTGCCTCTACTTAAGGGACCGGCCCAGCATCTTTAACACAAGTTGTCTTGTCAACTTAGCAAGGGTGCTGGTGTCACCTAACAATTGTATGCCTAATTTACCTGAAAATCAATGTACAACCATGTGTTTCATGTAAAATGTAAAACTTTAATGCAAATAAATTATTATTATTATCATTAGTTTGTGGCTGAAAAGAGAAAAACCTGAGTATATCAATGTGTTTTAAAATGTGGCCTGGCATAGATAATAAAAAACCAGGAAAGTAGCAAACAAAAAAAACTAATTTGTTATATTAATGTTGTCAGCACTGATAAAGGCAATTCTTGTTTTAATTTCCTGTTATATTGATAACTCGGACTGATTATGGATAGCTTTAATAGAAATAAGTCAAATATTGTGTCCATATTACATCTGATCTGGATTTGGAACAACATTTTTTAATTAAAAAAGTTTGTTTCAAATCCATTATCCATTATTAGTATTGCAAAAGCTGAAAAAATAAACCTTCAATTAATTAAAAGAAAATTCAAAACTGGTTATCAATAATTGGTGTTACCAGTGAATTTTATGTGCTGGAAGTGTTTCAAGCCTTAATTAAGTAAACTACTTCTCATTATATTCAATGGTTAATTAAGAAAAAACACAATCATGAGAACTAGGCTGATAATAAATAAACAACTTTACTTTGGCAAGAAAGTTATACTTTGAAAAAAATTTCAAATGATTCGGCTGTTTGGTTAAACTTTCAGAACTGTAACCTTAATGAGCAGTCTTTGGCTCCTGAAATATCCCATATTTTGTAACCCAGTGTTATGCTAATAAAGAAATAATTTATTACATTCCGCAAAATATTAAAAAATATAAATATATATTTTGCTATTGAAGACCAGGAAAAATTTACTGGGAATACTGACCAGCTGTGGGACATGGTTGTAACAAAAAACTATATCAATGAAGACAGTAGGTACTCTTTCAGCAAAATGCTGTTCCAAATAAAACTATCATGAAATTATTTATTAGCAATGCAAATGGAAAAAGGCCTTATTCTAGCACCAAAAACCAGTCCTTGTTAACCAACCAAACTTTCTCCCCTACAGATGGCATTGTCAAGTACATGCGTGCCCAAGTGGGCCCCAGCTCCAAGGAACTCAAGACTGTTGCCGACTACGAAGCCTTCCTGAACAAGGATGAGGTGGGCGTCATTGGCTTCTTCGAGAAGGAGACTGATCTCAAGGCAGACTTCGTCAAATCTGCTGACAAGATGCGTGAAGAGGTCACCTTTGGACACACTTCAGCTAAGGAGGTGCTTGACAAGGCTGGATTCAAGTAAGTGAACTTTTGGGTTTTTTTTTATTAACAATTTGAATTGTCATGATGCTAGCTCAACTACAGCCAATTCTCGGAATATTCACCATTGACATGACTAAGGTCCAATTTTACAATCTTTGGAGCTTTTATCTAAAGAATAAATAAAGCAGTCTACAAAACAAAGCAGTCAAACCACCATTTTAATTCCACAGATAAAAGTTGTAGTAGTTACCGTTTTATACATATTGATTAAACGTTAAACTAAACTTAGTTTAACGTAAAACTCCGTCAAATATCATGTAATTCATCAGTTCATAACTGATAGCATAGCAACAAAAACTTTTTACTATGTCCTTATGTTTAAGTGCACTTTTATCTATGGTAATTATAGCATTCTCTATGGTCTGCCCCATTATTTGTGGTATCTGCTGATATCTAGCATGGAATCATGTTATAACTAGTAATTATATTGAGTTTCCGTGACGGAGTATTTACACGTACATATTCATTATGAATGGTACAATTAATTACATATGAAGGTTCTGAAAAACTGAATTTAAAATGCATTATTGCACACATCATCATTCCCGTCATTTTGAAGCCGAACTTTGAAGAAATTAGGTACATTATAATTCTTAGGGCCTATTTTTAAATAATCGCGTAACGTTTCTCTGTAGAATAATAAGGTGGGTTGACATATTTTCTACAAAACTACAGATAAACGTTATATCACTTTTGAAAAATCGTCCTAAAGTCAGGGTTAATTAACTATTATTACAAAAAGGATAAAATAAACATAAAACAATTGCCAACTAAACACTATTGAATTCCAATTAATATTCATAACAAATTAAAGTTTATCCATTATTACCAAGTATGAGTAACATTATTTAAACAGCTGTCCACAATTGAATGTCATTTTTATCAAACAAACCCACATTATACTTACGTGTACACAAATGTTACATATTGACGTTATTTTTTCACCTTTAAGTTAAAAAATATCTTTTATGGAATTCATATGACATTTTGTAATTGATAACAACTTGAATGTGTTTGTTATCAGCAGTGAAATGTCTTGAATTTTAAATGGCTTAGGAACAGTTAACTGAATAGTTTAAATGTATTTTAGGGACGAATACGGTACTAGTTTACTACAGGAAATATAAATTGAACTCTATTTAATAGTTGATGTCCAACCTTTATTGATATTATGGCTGCGCATGCCCCCTATACACAATTACTTAAATGAAATGGCATCAAGATAATTTCAGTAAACAGGATAAAATATACTGTGGACGCCAATACGATGTGCGCCTAAGGCGCCCATTACACGCTCATGCAAGCGTCACTCAATTACAAAAGTCATGAATGACGAATATATAACTGATGGTGAGTGAAGGAACTCGATCGACATTAGACGCCCATTCTTAAATACCCGACGATATATTATGGGCCTAAATGCGGGATTCGAAAAAGGACAAGAACTAAACTATTACCCATTCCATAAACAAATAAAAACAGACCCGTTCATTTAAAAGTCGTGACTAATGTTATATCCGCATTTTCGTCAATCAATTTCATGCAACCATCAGTCACTTCATTATACGATAGGTTATCCGTCATTCACAGTTGACTGTGGTTAAACTGACAGCATAACCTATCATGTAATGGGCGCCTACGGGCGTTGATATCCTTATCCATATGAACACGCTCTTATAGACGACATATACATAAACTTACGTCTTTTTTCCCCATCCGAACGGGCAGAAACTACAGATAGCTATGGGCGACGACAGATAAATCTGCAATAACGGTCATTGACCCACCTACATTTATTGACACAAGACATAAAGCTGTCTTGATGCGACATGTATCGTGATCCCTTACATTTTCTAGTAATGAAAAATGGTACACAATTTATTGTCCAGGTACTTACGAAGAGATATTAAGGAAAGGGCAATGACCGTTATTGCAAATTTATTTGGCGTCGACCATACGTCCTACAATTCTTAAATACGCCTTTTGGTAAGTATAATTTTCCACCGTTAGCGTCTCGTTACATCTCAGTAAGAATTAGACAAAAAGGTCCATTTACAATTTGCTACATATATTCCCGGTGAAGAAGGAATCTGAAACCGACTTAGTTCCGGCAGTTAATATCAACAAATTGAAAACAAGAAATTGGCAAATCGGATACGAAAACATCCTTCCATCCTTTTTGTTGCAATTAAATTAATAAACTGTGAAACTGCGGAAAATTGCATCAACGGTGAAACGGTAGTAAATGATCATCATCCGTGACTTGACACGTCACGTATTGATACGAGCGTGGCGAGTGGCGAGGTACCATAGACTATGGTTCTTTCTAGTCATAATAATATACGTCTTGTTAGAAGGCTGTCGGAAGCACATACTACGGAAGGAAGATAGATACTATGATAGGGTTATTCATAAATAAACAGTTGAAGTACTGCCGTCGATAGTATTGCTTTGAGGTTTGTTGCTATCCTAAGCAGTGAGCATACCAGAAGGGGGATTGCATGCTAAACTTGAGAAAGTCTACTGCGCGCAAGTCACACAGCCCTGCTTTGCTTCGGACCATTGACTGTTTAGATCGACACGAGGGATATTCTCATGGGCGTACAGTAGGCTACAGTAAGGGTAGGCCAGCCCACACATAATGCTCGAAAAAAAAACTTACCACATAATTCAGGGTTGAAATCACGATACTGACAATGCGAATTTTCGACCACTTTGAAAGTGGAGGAATTTTTTTTTTTGGGCATTATTTATGGGCTGGCCTACCCTTACTGTAGCCTACTGCACGCGCATGGATATTCTCGAAACACACTGCCAGTAAGATTAGCAGCTCTGGTAGAGACAAGCAGAATACTTGTAATTTTTCATCAGAACAATTTTTAATCATTCCGAAGTTTATCACTCGATCTTTTTTTTCCACATAGGAAATACCGGATGCAGCTGAGAGCTGAAACCGCCAATCAACATTAAACGGAAAAATATCCAAAAGTTCCAACACTTTATGTTCCGATGCTATAAAGATATCTCTCATACTTTTACCGGCCATTATTAAAAAACCACGTGTACTACACTGACTGGCTTCAACAGACAGGTTTACACGCACGACTTAATTTACATTAATTGTCTGTCGTCAATATCTCGATGAAGTTTGTATTGAATAATTAACACCGGTTCATGTATCGCACGAATATGTCTTGTATTAGTCGAGATTAGAATTCAAATATCACATACGCCTAGGGTTTAGGTTTAGCCTTGATCTGTCTGAAAATCTGGGGTTTTCGATCAGGAATTTATGAGCAGCAGCTCGGAGTCGGGATTTCTGGAATCGGTTAATACTTTAATAGCAATAGATTCGCCTCCATTACGTAGGAATTAAATTGAAAAACTGTCCAAATGTGGGTTCAAGGTGAAGCAACGCTTACTGAACTCGGTCCTTGGATAGGTGACCATCTCAACTTATCGAGGTTCCTCCATGCCCCGGAAAGTATGTAAAACTGTTGGTCCCAGCTTTCGTTTGTGGATCTTTCGTCGTTATGGGTAGTCAGAAGCCAAGGAATCTGACACCAGTCTTGCCAAGTCGTGTTACCCAGTTCCTGGGTTGTGCAGTTCAGATAGGCAGGCACGGTCCATGTTAAATAATAGTACTCAGATTCAATCGATTAGACTGATAGCCGACCCTAACTTAGTTAGGAAACGGCTAGGCAGATTAATTGTATCTGCCTCTTCTATATCGGTAACAGGCTATTTTTATGTCATATGCCTTGCAACAGTGTGCTACCTACTTCTGCTTAGTAAACTGTTTCTTTGAAAACTCAATAACTGTGACGTGGGGTAATCGATTTTCCACGTTTCACGTTAATTTGGCACCGTTAATAAGCTACCTATATGACATTGCGCATTGTTACACTTCGACTGTGTAGTGTGTACTCAGGTGTCAAAGTACCTCCAGCCAGTTCTCAAGGCCTAGTATACAACTTGTACAATGTCATCATGTCAGTTGATTTTAGCTACGCCAGCTGGCGTGATGACACTGGTAATCATCACCCTAAAGGCTTTTGTAAGGCGAAGTGTGGATTAAATATCGAATTATTACATCGGAATGCATTAACACATAAGATATGTTACGTATCTTCATACTCTTTCGTGACAGAGTTCACAGAGTATAAAAAAGAGCATTTACTTTGTAGCTTATTTTCTGTGGTAAACAATATAATTATGATCTAGTCTGAAATAACAGACAAACCGTCATCGTGATATCATTGGATACTAACAATTTACACCTTGGTATAAGTTTGTTTTTCCAAAATATCTTTCAAATGCGACATTGTATGCGAATATCTTACAATCCCAACTTTACGTAAACCTTGCTCCTAACAAGAATAGTCCTCGTACGATATACATAAAACTAAAGAAACACAATTGTCAACAGGAACGACGTGGTATTGTTCCGTCCCAAACGCCTTCAGAACAAGTTCGAAGACTCGTCCGTCGCCTACAAGGGAGAACCCGAGACGTACTCGCTTAAGGCTTTCATCAAGGAGAACTTGTAAGTTTCATTTTGTTTTATTTTATGTACTGTTTTGTAGAAATTTTAAGGATTTTGCAGCATTATTATTGTTTCTCGTCGGGTTTCCGTGCCATCTGATTATGGCAGTGATGGTAGAAAGAGTGCATCCATAAATTAACCGCTTCTCGTTCTTTGAACGGCTCTTTAGACAAGCCAGCGTCAGTCAGCATCAGTCTGTCAGACAACGTCTGACAAACAACGTCTTAATAAACTTTCATCTAGTTTGCGCACACAATTATTGTGCACTATACAACGTGTAACAGAATAAACGCAATACCTCTTAAGGAGTCATTGTACTCATCATTATGAACAATTTTTAATATGGGACCAACCATGAAATCACGAAAAAAAATCGACTGCCCCATACATTTCTGTGCGCATTTAACTCGACAAAATTTACTGATCAACTGATTTTTTTTTTTTCACAATTTCGGGGTTGGTCCCACGGTAAAAGTTGTTCATAATGATGACTACAATGACCCCTTAAGAGGTATTGCGTGTCTTCGGTTACACGTTGTAGGGACCGGCGAAGTTACATGCATAATTAAACAATTGACAACGCATCGGGCCAGTCTTTTTGACATAGCTAGCGGCAAATATTATAATAGTTACCGCTAGCCATGTTAATGTTATCCACCAGATCGACTGTCAGCCTGTCTACCTAACTACGACATAAGAACTTCATTATTTCATTAAAAACTAAAAGTGTTTTTCTAATAAAACGACAAGCATTTAGTAATTACCAGCGTAATTAAAGTAGATATTATTAACTTCTCACAAAGTTCCCGATGCAGTACCAAAGTGTTTCCGAACGCACCTTGTAATCGCCTGGAGGCTAAACTTATACACCTGCATAATGTTATAATTATAAAGTTAATATCTAATTTGTAGAAAAACAGGTTCAAAAAGTATTAGCTGAACAACTGCCATGAACCTGATCATCCTAGTAAAGATGGTTTAGGTAGAAAAGGCTTAAATAAATCTTCATAATTATATATATCTTTTATTATTTCGAGACTCGAGGGAATAAAGCCCCTTTAATTGTATTTATTTATTTATCACGAACAATTTACATTGTGTTTGATACATAACATTACATCATTCATTATCAATAATATTTTATGGGTTCTAAAAATTAACATGCACAATAAAGTTAAAAAAAAAAAACATGACAGCATTTTTTTTGTAAACGTGTTGGTAACTATGAAGTTCCCATAAAATGACGACGATTTGTAACAGTAGTATAATTCCACAGCCACGGCTTGGTCGGAATCCGCCAGAAGGACAACATCCGCGACTTCACCGACCCCCTGGTCGTCGCCTACTACGATGTGGACTACGTCAAGAACCCCAAGGGAACCAACTACTGGAGGAACCGTGTGCTCAAGGTATGTGTGTTTTTGAACTTTATATGAAGAGTAGCGATCCTACCCAGCTTCATCAGCCTTAGGCCAAAAGAACGTCGTCTGAAGTAGTCTTTTCAAGCATCACTATAACGACCGGTCCAAAGCTTCCCGCGATCTTCGTCAGATCGTTGGTCAATCTCTTGGCTATCTACTAGGTCGCCGCGTCATCGGTACGTGGGTTGCCAATCCATTTTCAGTTCTATCCATGGGCCTTCACGACAGTCTGTCAACATTAGAGCAGCTCTAGCATTCATGAAGTAAAAACTCGATCATGATTTTACCCATATTTCAATTTAATTGGGTCAAGCATCGTTCATTCTTCCATACTTCTTGGTCCTCTCATCAACACTAATATCTACCTATTTGTTAAACTTGAGTGACCCTCAGCAGTTGCCAACTTAGTCCTACCTTTATAAACTAAAAGTAGGTTCAAGAAATAATTTTATCTTTCGTCACAACGATAAACATTATTTATCGGTCGAGTAGACATGTTTTACAATATGACAATAAATGGAACGATATAGGTTCTATTTTATTTGAGTAACCGTCAAAGAGATTATTGCACTATTCATATTAAAAATAATGTCTTAAGAGCGAATTATGAATAAAATTAACGTCATCAGTTCATCACATTATCATAATTAGAAATTTCATGGTTTATTTTCCACAGTTAAGTACTGTCCAGTAAAAACTAATTTAACGATAGTTAGCATCGTATAGGCTAGGCATAAGTACATAAAATTCTACATTTCTCAAAACAAACCAAGTAAAAGAGTGTTAATAAATTACCAAAATTTTCAACACCGGTTATTTAACACCATGGTAAATACAAAACAACATTTCGTGTCGTGAAAATCGATTACAATCGCACTTAGTATGTACTTGAACTTAGGTGACGTGTTCATTACAACCAGACAAGAACCTTCCCACTTTATTGAATTAGAAGCCTATTTCTTGTTACTTTTGATTGTATATATATATATATATATATATAGTCCTCCTTGCCGATTTCGACAACGGCGACCCCATGACACTACTTCCTAGCGTGTGCCCTGATATGACTCGCTAGACCGAATTTGGTTTTAAATACCCGATCACAGCTAAGGCAATACAGCTGACCGGCGGAATTAAAAGTATAATTATATGAGGGCTTGGGTCTCTCTTTACGTATTTGGCGTTTTTCGTTGATGGTTTCAAGTCGCTTTTTTTCGAACATTTTCACACTGTTGAAAACCTTAGTGCGCCAAGACGACCTATGTGAAGCGAGCCTCTCCCAACCGGATGGGTCAATAGCGCAAGCGCTAAAATGTCT
>NDFZ01005493.1:1207115-1221965 GCA_002192655.3 Mamestra configurata
ACTCCCCTCGCTACGTCAAAGAGGGGCGCACGGGAACACCACGCGCCGCCACCTCGGGTCCGGATGAATGGGGGGCGACGGACATCCCCAAGTCCGCCGCCCCTGGACCCAGTTAGGGGGGCCGGAAGAGGGCAGCGTATGCCCTCCTCCGACGCCCGATGCGCCTGCTGCGGGCAGGGAGAGCGGTTGTGATCTCCCTCTCCCTTTCCGCAGCCTCCTTCTGCGCGATAACTGTCTCGCAGAAGGAGACCACCGCGTCCCAGGACTCCTCACCGCCGACCATAGCATGGACTACGGCCGGCAGCGAGAGGTCACCGCCTACAACAGAGATGAGGGCACGGCGCGGCTCCTCCCAAGCTGCACACTCTGCAAGCGTATGCCGTGCCGTGTCCTCCCGACAGTCGACGCAGTGGTGGCATCGAGATGTGAAGCGAGCCTCTCCCAACCGGATGGTTGGTGGACTTTTGATTGTATTCTGTTACCCAAAATAGCACTTGAAACCATACATCATCATCATAAAATAGACTCATAGAAAATGCTTTGTTGTATTAAGTTTATGTACCATACGTTAGATGAAGCTTAAATAAATAATCTGGAATTGTTTTGGTGCAGGCTGAGGATTTTATCGGTCGTTTATGTGTCTGTTAACCACTATTGGTAAGTTTTAAACCGGGCATTCGTCAGTCAACCATAGACTTTTCTGATTGTATGCTACTGAAACTACAAATTTCTATTATTCTTGGTCTGGTTACATCAGATCAACCATAAGTAGGCCATGCCGATTACATTGTTTGTAGCCGATTCGAAAGGTGTACAATAAAATACTCTTTCTTCTGCCTGTAAAGGGAACTAGCTTTTGCCCGCGACTTCGTCCGCGTGGAACAGTTATTTTGGGCAGCCATTTTTATTTTTGTTCATAAGTTTATTTATTTTTTATCAAGTGCCTAAATACAAAGGTTTTATCTTTTAGGTACACACTATACACGAATATTAACCCACGACTATGTACAACTGTATCGCAGCACAGTGCGCCGCGGTGGGCCACGCTACAGTGTACACAGTTGTGGGTGTGTAGTGTGTACTACAGTGGAAACGTAGACCCATGTTGTCAAACAAATGAATCCACACAGCTAAAATGCGCCGCGTGCCCGTGCACTGCATGCGCCGCGGTGGGGTTGCACCTTAACGTTTTGAACGCCATTGTCACGACAAGCAAGCGCGTGCCCTATACGCCAATCGTCACAAATATGTGACAAAAAGTACAGCGAATTTGTGGCTTGGCGTCGAGGGCACGCCGATGCGTGTTTATGCTATGGCGTTCAAAAGGTTAAAGAAAGATCTTACTTAAAATTACATAAAAGTTCAAACCATATCTAAAAGGCTTATTTCTCTGTACCCAGGTCGCCAAGGAGCTGTCTGAGGTCAATTTCGCAGTGAGCGACAAGGATGACTTCACCCACGAGCTGAACGAGTACGGCATTGACTACGCTAAGGGCGACAAACCCGTCGTCGCCGGCCGTGATGTCGATGGCAACAAATTTATCATGACCACCGACTTCAGGTAAATACGACAGACAACTTTAACTTAGCGTGAATCAGCACGTCACACAACTGAAACTTAATTATGTGTTTTAAGGCCTATAGAATAGCTTCGAATTTCGAGTATCTATGACTCAAAAAGTTTGGTTATCTTTGCATGCTGCGTTTTTAAACAGGTATTTCATATAGTACGCGTCGATGGCGCGTTTTATTTCAGAAAAATTAGCGCTGGTTGCGTTTAAAGCGCGTCGATAAAACCTAATTAATGTTGGATCAAGTTTCCCGGAATTAACGTATGTAACGTAGTTAAGAAATATCCTAGTCATCTAATATCGGAGTCATTGATTTTATATAACCGTTATTCATTTACCGTTAATTCATCACAATGACTCGATTTCCGGCAGTACAAGGACGCGGATGAATGAGCTAAACGAAATTTTATTAATACGTTGGATGTTAAAATAGTTATGTCACTGGAAAATTGCAGACTCCGTAAGATTGTAATAAATCTTTATTAGATAATAATGTATTGATATATTATAAAAAAATCGTTTTGTGTACAGTAAATCTAATCCAAATTCAAAAGTTTCCAATATATATCCGTGTCTGATTAAGAAAAAATAGTTTACAATTTCACGCGATACTTTACAATCTTACGGCGTCTGGTGACATTATAAAGAGGAAGAGGACATTTATAGGAAACCTTTCTGTAGAAATGTGCGAGCGAATATTTAATCGAAGTTTAGTTTACGACTGCTTTATCAAATCAAAATAAACTAACACCTCATATGCACAAGAATGCGTACAACCGAAAGCATAAAAACTGTTTGTAAACACCTCACCAGGAATCCTAAATTAATTAACAAAACTGGACGCACGCCAACACTCCAAAATAACAAGTGCTAAAAAGTAATTCCAACTACGCCGCATAACAAATCTGAGGTAAAGTCTACTGTGTGCTTAGTGCGACTTATTTAAAGTCCTTGATCGCGTAAGCGTAAACGTTAATTTGTATTCAAACTATAAGCGCCGCGCGCCGTCTGGTAACACTCACGGAAAACCTTTTTTGACGTGACAACGTCTAATAAATCGATGAACGCCGCGCCGGCTGCACGCACGAAATGGATGACTCATTGTAACGTTACTCTCATTGTAACGTAACGCTCATTGTAACGTTACGATCATTTCATCAATGTTTTGTTATGACGTTGTCACGTTAAACTATCGTCCGTAAACCGACTTTACAGACAACCAATTTTTTTTCCATACAATTTGACATAAGCGAACATTAACGCTAACGCGATCGAAAACGTTAAAAAAACTCGCACTAAGGCCACTGTGGTCTTGTGAACGCAAACACAACAGTGACGGCTAAGCACCCTCACGGTTGTGGGTTTGATACCCAGGTCGAGTAGTCTTCTCAGATTTTCAATCAATCAATACAATTATGGAAAATGGCAAGCTCCGTAAGATTATAAAATAACAGAGAGATTGTAAATTTTCGCTAAATTGTCAATTGAACATTTGGAATACTCTTTACGCATTCTCTCAAGTTATTTCATAATCTTACGGAGACCACAAGATACCAAAGATACTAATATTTTGGTATCAGCCCAGTCTGGATTCCTGTCTTATAAGCGAACATACACTCGACCTCTTCTAAATTTTGTTTATTAAACTGGCAAAATATTTGTTTACCAGACACATCTGCCTACCTCTTCGAATAATACAGGCGTTAAGTTCTGCGTAAAACTAGAAACACAACAGATGTAATTCCATTGTTTATGGAACTGAATATTTTTATGGTCATGTTATCGTGTGGCGTTGTTCTTACGAGTGCGGTACGCCCCGTTAACTTTGTTTTTAAGCATTACTTGGCTGTAATGATAAGCAGGCGATGAAACTAAACTCCTTTTATACTCATTACTGCCTTTCAATGTTATTTAAATACAATAGTGACAGGAAATTAATTCAATTCCGTCTGCAGCGTATAAATTATGCGACGCTTTTATCTTTTTTACTGGTTTGGTGGTGCTTTGTTAATTTGTCGCACCTTTGTTTATAAAAGATCATTAGTAGAATTAAAAAGCATACTTGCTTATTTAAGGAGATGTTCATATTTAAGGCCGGAACTAAAATAACGAAGGAATTCGACAGGAATGTTAGGCTCAGGCGAAAAATGAATCTCTGTGATGGTTGACGTTACACCATAAAACTATACACCAGTCATTATTTTTATTAACACGATTTTCAATCTCCTTTCAGCATCGAGAACCTGTTGACCTTCACCAAGGAAATGATTGACGGTAAACTGGAGCCTTTCGTCAAGTCCGAGGCCATCCCTGAGAGCAACGACGGCCCAGTCAAGGTCGCTGTGGGCAAGAACTTCAAGGAACTGGTCACCGACAGCGGACGTGATGCCCTCATTGAGTTCTACGCTCCGTGGTGCGGACATTGCCAGAAACTCGCCCCCATCTGGGAGGAGCTTGGTGACAAGGTAATTACTAACTACAACGAGATTTAGTTTTAGTAAATACATACTTTCGAGAAAATATTGCCCTCTTTCTGGGGCAGTCGAGTACAAAATAGAAAACGATCGAGTCCATTTGTTAGGTAAACCCGGGAGGCGCCCTCTGTCGGCTCGACGACGCGGCAACGACGCCTTTATTAGCAGTTCAAGCAATTCTTACTGTGTAACAATAGAGCTTTCTATGTAAGAATTTCTTGCGGAAGTCTTCTTCTGCAAGTTTTGTCTAAAAAATATTACTAAAAGAAAAAGATTTGTAACAATCATCATAGTCGATCTTTGTTTTGATTAATATATATATGTAAAATGAATCCCTATTTCCCTTGGTCACGGCATCACGCGTGAACGGCTGGACCAATTTCACTAATTCTTTTTTTGTTGTGTTTGTTATTGTCAGGAGAAGGTTCTTATGAAAAAATATTTAAAAAAAATACATCCGGGCGAAGCCCGGGCGGGCCACTAGTGAACAATATAATCAGATTGTCGCTTCAGACATCTTCATTAAATTGACACTGCTGATATCCCTAATGATGATTAATCTTTTTTCTATATTCATAGCTAGCAAAACAATATTATAGTTCTTTAAAACTGACTAAACAAATCATCGTAATATTTGTGTTAACAGCTGAAGGACGAAGCTGTGGACATCGTAAAGATCGACGCGACTGCCAACGACTGGCCCAAGTCGCAATTCGACGTGTCCGGATTCCCCACAATCTACTGGAAGCCCGCTGACAACACCCAGAAACCTGTCAGATACAATGTAAGTTTGAGCACAGAAGCTAATGGATTAGCATTCTTATCTTATTCTGTTTTCTCTTAAAATTTGTCTCTTTTTCTCAGAAAAAAATATTTATATTTACCTCTATATTGATTTTGAATGCCCACGGCCCACAAAGAAAATGAAGCTGAAGTCTGCAAACCCAACACGTCCAAGCGCATATTTTGTGTACCAAATGCTCAAGGCATTGCTAGAGTTGTCAAATTGACATAAATATTATTGGTTGGGGGAAGCTGAATTCTGCATCTAATGCCTTTTCTATGTCATCTAATAAATTGCACAATAAAGCATAAGTATGCAGAAATTTGTACTCTATAATTTCCATCTAATTGAATAAATTGCAATGTTTTTCCAGGGTGGCCGTGCTCTTGAAGACTTCGTCAAGTATGTAGCCGAGCAAGCCTCCAGCGAGCTCAAGGGCTGGGACAGAAAGGGCAAGTCCAAGAAGGAGGAGCTCTAAGGAGTTGTGATGTGAAACTTTCCATGAAAGATCTGTGTGTGCATGGTCGAGTCTGCGTGTGTGAGTTGAGTGACCGTGTTTAAACAGTCCTTTTACACTTATTTTACTTCATATTTTCCATCCCAGTGATCTTTTTAGAGTTTTCATTGCAATAAGGTTGCTATTTGTTTGTTGTAAAATAACTGTGGAACGACTCTAGAACCACTGACTTGTCAATGTGCCGTTCATAATCCATCTAGTTTGACGCACAGTGATGAGTTGGTTTTATAAATCTATTTTAGATTGATCTAAATACAGTAATTTTGAATGCATTTCTTATATAGTGTCGGTGGAATAACAAATAAATTAGGTTGTATTTATAATCTTTGTTTTTTTTTATCACCTGAAAAGATTAGCATTATCATCAAAATCTAGTTGATGATATCTGATAACCCACTTTCCTTATTTCCTTGGATTTCGAAGTAAATTATACCCATGACCACCACTGTTAGGCACAACCAAATATTCATAAAGAACTAGCTGTGCCCACGACTTCGGAATAGTGTCTTTGCGTAGCATTTTTGATTATTTAGGCTTATTATTTTACAAATAAGACACATAGGTACGTTTAAATACTTGAATGAACTATTTGCAGTGTTACACTGCAAAACATTTATTAAATTATTTGAGTACATAAGGCATAAAGTATTAATAAGTTTATTTAAGTATTTTTTTTAGACTACGTCTCCGATCCCGCGCGGCTGCACAGCGCTCATTGTGTACGGCGCGGTGCTTGGCAAGTTTCTTACTCGCGTTAACTTCAGTTTCACATTTTGTAATGACTCCGTAAATTTTACATCAGAATAGCCCTAATATTTTGTCTCTTGTCGCAAACTTATAAGACATTCACATAAACCTTACATATTTCATACAAACTTTGATCCCCTATTCCCTATTGTTATTTTACACCCTTGAGGGTAAAACTATTACAAACTCAATGTGTCATACCTATTTATTTAAATCGAATCAACAGCCTAAAAATAAGTTTCAAGCTGTAGAAGCTTGAAACTTATTTTTAGGCTGTTGATTCTTGCTCTAAAAATGACGATACTTCCATACAACTTTTCATCCCCCCCTTAAAACATCCTTTTTCTCATTAAAAATTAGCTTATGTCCTTTCTCAGGCTCTAGACTACCTGTGTTCCAAATTTCATTTAAATCAGTTCAGTAGTTTTGGCGTGAAAGCGCGACAGACAGTAATTATAATAATTAACGCACTTATAATAATTAAAGTAAGGATAATATTACTGTGGTCAGCTCAGTTTGTGAGGTGACAACATTTGGTATTACCAGCTAGACGCTGATTTTCAGCCGCAGACCATGGGTGCCGTACGCTCGAACATGCTGCACCAAATGCATCTCTGAGAAGATAAGAATTACATTGTTCCGTTAGCGTATCATCGCGACTATCGACGGATCGCCGCGTGACCGCAATGAATCGACGCGAGTGGCGACGGATATCCGCATCTCCTACCGTAGCATAAATGTTTGTATGCGTTACTCCAACAAAGTGTAATATCGAATATCGTCATCTGAGTCAAAATCAAATGTCATTTATTCAAATTAGGCTGAGTGTTTTTGAACGTCAAAGTTCTACATAAAGACAGTCCCCCAAAACGCCCGCCCGTCACCACTTCCTAGTGTAAAAGGTTTCTGTAATATTGTTCTACTGTTGCTATAAAACTGTTTTTGCTGCAGTCTATGGGAACAACCCCGAAATCGCGAAAAAAAATCAGCTGTTCAGTACATTTTGTCGAGTGATGCGCGCGTTAATGTATGGGTCCTATAGTAAAAGTTGTTCATAATGACGAGTTTGTATTACTATTTTTATGGTTGCGAAGATTTCAAGATTCTGGGTTAGCGTGGAGCTACGCTCATGGAAGTAGTGCCTGTGTTCATAAACTTACAGTAAAGATTTTAAAAAGTATAGAAAGTGATTAGGATTACACGTTACAAGTAGATGGTAATTATTATTATTTTATTTTTTTTCCTTAGCCTATTGTGTCCCACTGCTGGGCAAAGGCCTAATATTAAGAACAAATAAAACAAAATATTAAATAAACTATATATTTTCCTCCTTCCACCTTTCTATCCACTCGGCAATGGCGTCAATGTTCTTCTGCAGTTGATCTTCAGTGTTGTTCTGTAGCTCCACCACTATCTCGGGCTTGTATGACGATTGTGCCTCTTCTAACAATGTCTCAAAGATCTCGCATTGAACATTATCCTCTAGTTTCTTTCCTGTGTAGCCTCTGGAATGGTAGTATCGTAATTTTCGATTATTCAATCATTAAAAATATTAGAATTCATGCATAAATTATGTAGTGTACTTAGAGGCTGCCACTGAATATTTAAGACCCCAGAGTACAAGGAATCATCAACAAAATAATAACATTTTAGAACAATTCTCTTGGTTGTCAGTCTCATAAAACACTTATTGTAACTTGGTAGAATTCTGCCAGGGTTGCGGAATTTGTTCCGTAAGAGTCACCATGGCCCTGGAATGCAAAGGGCTTTAGGAGGAACATGGATGGGTTTTAGTCAGTACAAGACAGACATGCCATTCCGCTCCAACTAGAATGGAAGAAGTCATTTGATAATTTCCCTTAGACTTCATTAATGCTGGGTAGAATAAAATTGCCTGTTACTATTCTGCCTTTAGCTTTCAAGAATAAGGAGCCTGATGGAGCAGGAAGAGACTAAAAGCAGCCACCTACTTATAAAAACTGCATGCAATGAACAAAGGGATGAACTGAAACTAACCTGGCAGTGAGTCTGTCAAACAGTGTTGTGTTATTAGTTCTTACAACAAACACACCGTCAAACCATCTCTCTGGGAAGAACTCACAGCCATGGTAATCCACAATGTTGCCACCTTTGATCATCATACCTTCCATGATGTCTAGAAGCTAGAATCATTTATTATTAAAAGTTTTCGAATAAAATCATACAAGCTGCTTATATTTATGAGGTAGAAAATACTATAAATACTAAGAGGATAATCTTTTTTTTCGATTTTGACAGTTCATTCTACAAATGATGGTCTGCATTATTAGAATACTGTTGAAAGTAGGTACTCATCTATTTTAGAAGATATCATTAATTACTGCAATGCCTAGATGTGCTTTTGTATGAAGTCTTAGAAATACCATTTAGTAGAACGTTTGTTCTATGCTTCAAATTACCTTGTCTTCGTTTAGGAAAGGGCACTGATACTCGGGGTCATATTCATCCAGACAACTGTATTCTTCAGCTAACTTGGACACTTCTCGCCAAGTAAACTTAGTCCTGTCAGCCAGTAGACGAGAAAGAGTAGATTTGCCGACTCCTGGCGTACCTAGAAGTAGAAATATTGAACATGTACTAACTCTTTATAGGTATTCCCCACGTGGGTTAATAATGTCATCAAATCATACTAAAGGCCAGTATAATTTACCTGTTATGAGTATGTTAGGCACCATTCTTCTGGTGTTAGCCATTTTAACTTGATCTTTATGTTTTTGTTTAGATTTTGATCGTTTTCTTTGTGTAATTCTAGGTTAACCCGTTGTTTTTTGTTTTGACAAATCTTTAGGATTGACCAAACAAATGTCACTGTCATTCAGCGCACAATTTGATAATGCCGCTTTTATCAGCCGATTTTAGACTATTTTGTGTATACTTATATGTTCTTATTTAAGTGTTTTTATAGTAATAGTTAAGGTATCTATAAAAATCTTTACTTATATTAATCAACCGATTATTATCAAACGGTCAAGATTTTGCTCAGATTATGTCTTTTATAAAACCAAGGTTATTGTAACTTGAGACTTCGAAAAAAACCAAAGCATCCGACAATAACACAAAACTTTTCATAAAGTATATAAGATACGAGCTCATGTTCACCTCTATTTTCTGCCAATGCTAAAGAATAGATCTTTTGCTGAGTAGATTTGGAACGCGATGTGACATAACACCACCATAACCTAAAAAAATCCAAGAGAAAAGTGAAGAAAAACTATAATGAAATCCTGGTTATATAGCCACTTCTGTTCGTTTACTAGTATATAATGCGGATTTATAGGCCCAAAGGCATAACAAAAGGACAGATAGTTTTGGTGACAGTATTAGGTTTTTTCGGTGGAATTTATATCTGGCGGCCGCTATTTGACGAATATTACAAAAAACCTGGAGTTCCAAGAGTTGAAGTAGCAAGTAAAGCTGAATAATGGACCACGTTAAAACATGGATAAGAACGTCCAGTCCGCTGGTAAAGATGTTGATGGCTATATCCCTAACTTCAGGATTGGTAATCTTACAGAGGACTGTGTACGCTCCTTACGTAAAACGGCAGAGGTACAGGCAGGCAGAGGAGTGGGCCAACATGATCATTGAGCAAGAAGAGTCTGGAGAAGGCGGCACTAACAATATATCGTATTAGTTGTTAAATTATGTAAATATTACAAAATAAAACAATTTAAAGCCAACCTTTATTTATTTACTTCACGAAATAATGCTGTAGGTATAGAAGCTAGTTTTCCCTTAAGATAAATTGCTTTTCTCCTATAAATCCATCACAAATTCACAAATAACAACATTCAGTTATTCAGTAAATACCTACTTAAAAAAGAACCAAGGACAGTCGACGACAAAAGTCGCCGCCGATACCTAATCTCAGTTTTTAAATACCTATATGTATAATAAAAGGTAATCATACAACATAAGTAGTTTTATGGTAAATTCTTGGTAAGTAGGTACATACTTCTTTTGTTTTTTGTTAAAATTCGTTACAAGTAAGTAATAAATAACCAGCAAGTTTTCATTACCACAACTGCAGTTTTGGTCTGACGCGGACGATAGGATAAAAACTTATTGATAATGATAAGCGTATCTAATAATTTTGTAGTCTACTGACATCTGAAACATAATCAGAGAAGCGGAGAGTCAAATCTCATCATGGTACCGGGTAAGGGTACGCTTGCACAATGTTCATGGTAGGTAGGTAGGTAGGTAAGTACCTATTAAAATTATTTTTGACCTGAGGCGCCCATTACACGGTAGGTTTTGCTGTCAGTTTAACCACAGTCAAGGCTTCTTCTTTTCAAATCGATGTTTAACTCCTTACATTTTTTGGGCCCAGTAGTCAAGGCTGTGACTGACGGATAACCTATCGTGTATGCAGTGACTGATGGTTGTATGAAATTTATTGACGAAAATCTGGATATTTTATTAGTCACGACTTTTAAGTGAACGGGTCTGTTTTATGTTAATAGAATGGGTAATAGTTCAATCGATGTCCTTTTTCGAATTTCTTATATATCGTCGCCAATAATACTTAAAATGTAGCCAATAATACTGGGTGAATGTTTAAAAAGTGCGTTGATGACCAAATCCGAAACTATCCCGATTTTGATGACAACAAAAACTGCATAATTGGACTTTTGAAAAATCGGTAGGTATTCCTAGCCAGGAATCGAACCGGTTGATTAAAAAATGGGTCTGTTTTTTATGTTTATGGAATGGGTCCTTGTCCTTTTTCGTATCCCGTATCCTGCATATCAGCCAATAATATATCGTCGCCATATTTTAGATTATTTTAAGTTTAAGGTAATGTCGATTGAATTCTATCACTCACCATCAATCATTCGTCAATCATAACTTTTGGAATTGATTGACGTTTGCATGAGCGTATAACGGACGCCTTAGGATGCTTTGCTGGGGAGTTTGTTGCGCCACTTCTTCTTCCCAGCTATAACACTAGGAAGTGGTGACGGGCGGGCGTTTTGGGGGACTGTCTTTATGTAGAACTTTGACGTTCAAAAAGTGCTGGCACTCAGCCTAATTTGAATAAATGACTTTTGATTTTGATTTTAAGTTAGGTACGGGGCAACAGGCTAGAAAAGTATTGCTTGCCTCAAGAAACTACGGCAAACGGCCACGGTATATATGAGATCATATTTATACTGTGATACGGCTGGAGGCCGCTATGGCTGGCCCTCTTGAAATTAATGTAAATACACATCTAGTCGTAGACAGTGGCGTATTTAAAGATTTGATACCCTAGGCCATAATATGGGTTTTGCCGCCCCATAAATTAAATATTCTCCCATTTTCCTCTTGGCCTAAGAATAAATACGCTACTGGATTAGCACTATTCGAATGGGATGGGTCACGGTATTGGACCCATGGGAAAAAGATAGTCACTAGGTACTGAAATATTTCTTATCGGTAGGTATTCTTTATCGGCTCCTTATTTAATTTAATCAATAACGACTCGTGTTACCGTGTACTTCCCACTCACTTGCCGAATGACGTGCGCGAGTTAGAGGGATGAGGAAAAGTAGTCCTTTTATATAACAATTATAATTATGGAAGAATTTGGAACGTACGTCAAAAGTAATTGTTAGTAGGGACTCCGGGCTACTTTTCTAACGAAAGAATATGTATCTAAAGCCATAAGGAATCTCGAGAAGCAAGTCACCGCCCGGGGCCATGACGGACTCAGCATTGAGCACTTGCAGCGCGCCGGACCACACGTTGCTAGGGTTTTGGCCACTTTTGGCTTTGTTTTACTCGCTGTGCGTGAGCCAATACTACTTGCCAACCGACTTTATGAAAACAGTGGTAGGTATATAGTGCCTGTAGTGAAAAATAAAACTGGTGATCTACCTAACTGATAAGAGCAGCTACAGGCCTCTTTCTCTTGCCACTGTTATTGCTAAAGTGATTTACGGTTTGAATAATTACGTATCACTGCATGATAACCAGCTCGGCTGTCGACTGAAAGTGCTATACTGTGCCTGAAGCATAGGTACCGTAAAATAGGAATACAAATCGTAAAACGTCCGTGTATGCGTGTTTCCAACTTGTCCAAGGCTTTCGACCATGTTGTACTTATATGTCAAGCTGTGGGACAAATTGAGAAGCATAGATTTGCCGCAGGAGCTAATCAGTATGTTCCAGTAGGTACCTACTGGTATGCGCACCAGACAAACAGCGTCAGGTGGGAGAGGGTAATGTCGGATCCGTATCAGCACGAATGTGGAGTCAGGCAGGGTGGCTTGACATCTCCTACGCTGTTTAATCTAAATCTGTGTGTAGTGTGTGTAGGTCTTATGTGTCAATAAGACGCTGAGGACTAAGTTACGCTGAGGACATGGTGTTGTTGAGCGAATCGATCTGCGGTTTGAGGAAGCTGATGCAAACGTGCGAGGAATATGCTAGTGGCCACAGGTATGGGCCCAGTTCCAACATCGTGTTGGTGATGATTGCGGAAAGGCTGGACTGCCCTTTCATTCAGCATTGTTCTAATAGACATGTACCTACAGAAGAGGAAATTTTGAAATTGTTAATAATTGGTTGTTTGTTAATATGTAATTTAGTGATTTTAATTTAACTGATTTATTTAAATTTAATTAATTGATAATTTAACTTTTGATTTCTAATGTACCTAATCGTTTGACTTTAACAGACTATTTTATTTAAAGTAGGTAGGACTTTCTCTTCTAGTCTTTAATTTTGTTTTAGTGTTTTTTATTTATTTAGCTATGGATTTTAAGAAATGGGTGTAATTTACCTGAATAATGAATTTATACCAATGATAATGAAAAATTATATTTATTTTGCAAGTAGGTTAAACATACTTAACACTTTTACACGTCAATATTTTTTGGTCATTTTAAGCTAGATGAGGCTTAGGGTAGGTTCAGATGACAAGCGCTCAACGCGCGTTTTGATAACGCGCGTTTACAACTACATACATTTTATTCAGGCCGTACACATGCTAACGCGCGTTTTAGTAACGCGCGCGTTCAACGCTGCGCTAGCGCTCGACTGTTGTCAGCGCGCGTCAACGCCGCTTTGAGATCATTGGTTTTCTATGTTTCCGTTCAGTTGAGCGCGCGCTTTCGACGCGGATAGACGTATTTTAGGGTTCGTCAAGTTCGTCCGAAAATCGTCCGAAATGGAAACCGAAGCTTTTAATACGGAATTATTAATTGATGAAATAGAGAAACGTCCTGCGATATGGGACATGACAAGTAGCGATTATTCAGATAAGAATTTGAGAAGACGGGCTTGGGAAGAACTCGTCCTTATATTTTGTGAAGGACATGACAATGAAGAAAAGAAGAAAATATTATGTGAGTATATATATTTATTTACATTTACAATCGGTTTGTGTTACAAGTTAAATATAACGATCCTGCCAATCTACTTTTCCTTCATTAATGAAATAGTTTGTTAAATGTACTCGAACATTATCCGCCTGTCGCACAGCACGTCCGGTATAATGTGAGGCTAGATTTTCCAGGGGTGGCGTATAAAGTGTGTCTTCAAAATTGTAGCCATCCCTGATTCTGACATAATTATTTAGTGTACATATCGCTTTTACGATCTTTTCTGCAAAACCGATGTTAACATCTAACGGCCTGTGTAAAATGCGCCATTTATTGCACATTATGCCAAAAGTACATTCAACATACCGGCGTGCTAATGTCAAACGGTAATTAAATATTTTTTTAGCATAAGTTAGTGACCTTCCCCCATATGGACGCATTAAATTCTCCATCATGCCAAAAGCTTCATCAGCCACTATCACATATGGCAACGTTGTCGGTCTATTTTGTATTAACAATGCCTTTGGCTCAGGTAGATCTAATGACCTTTCTGTCAGCTTTTTGTACAATGAAGAATTCTTGAATATACCTGAGTCACTGTTTTTACCGTAGGCACCTATGTCAACCCACACAAAACAATAGTTTGCATCCGCTAGCGCCAATAAAACTAGCGAAAAATAATTTTTATAGTTATAATACATAGAACCCGTGTGTTCAGGCTGGATTAACCGTATATGTTTCCCGTCCAAGGCTCCCAAACAATTGGGAAACTTTGAGTTCTTTTCAAATATCGTGGATATTTCACACCACTTTTCTTTCGTTGGTTCACTCATAACAACGGGCCTTAATTTTTTCCAAATAGTTTCACATACATGTGGTATTATAGTAGCCACAGTAGATTTGCCAATTCTATAGTCGTAGCTTAATGTCCCAAATGAACATCCAATGGCCAAATATCTGGAAACAAACATAAACTATTACTAAATACTGTTTTTTTTTTCAGCGTCATCCCTGCAAAAAAAGTGGAAGAGTTTACGGGATAATTATATGAGAGAGGTGAAGAAAATAAAGACTGTCAAATCTGGATCAGGAGCTTCCAAAACTTCGACATATATTCATTATAATAGACTACGATTTCTACAGGCATCAATTGCCAACAAAGATACAGAAAGTAGTTTCGATGCAGATAATGCATCAACTTCGTCAGAGGTTGCTGAAGTAGAAATAAGTTCTGGCTTTAAGAGTCCTAAATCTACTTCAAGAAAAAAACAAAAATTAAATCCTGCTGATGAAAGATTTGCAAACATATTAGAGCAGAGTTTAGCACAGAAAAATGTGTCTCATCCAAAAGAAGATGACGATGAAGACAAGCTGTTTTGTTTGTCACTCGTTAAAGAGATTAAAAAAA
>NDFZ01005493.1:1233690-1248475 GCA_002192655.3 Mamestra configurata
CCAAAAAAAAAAAAAAAAAACATAAGGGAGGTCATTTTGAGGAAACTATTATATTCTAGAATCAGAAATTTTAAGATATGTGACATTCACCAACCTGCATGAAGCACAAACAGGGCTGTCTTCTGCCTATTGAAGGCCCTGGGCACAATAAGATAATGGAGATATACCTTTGTCTGTAGACTGTTTTGCTAAATCATGCAAATAAAAAGAACGAAGTCCTAGATTTATCCAATTTTCATTAGTTTGTTAGTGCTTGAAAATCTATAGATAATGATTGACCCTTTATAGTTTTGAGATATGCAAAATCATCATTCACTTGTTCAAAGTCTATGTCTTACGCACATCACATTCTGGCAGAAACGATTGGGCCCCATCAATCACAGGGCCCAGAGCACTTGCCCAGAGTACCCATTGGAAAAGAGGAGCTGGGGCACAAAGGATGGGTTATGGCCCCCCACCCTTTTAATGAGCCTGAATACCTGTGTCCCAATAGTGGCAACATTAAAAATTGATAGAATAAATAGGCATAGAAACAGAAGCTCATAGGCATTGTATAACATAATTATGCTCCTTGTTACTAAAAAGTTCCCTTAGTGTGGAAAGAATTGAATTTATACATGTTTATTTGAGACAGTGGGTTTGAATGGTTACCATAATGCTGGAAGAACATAACTTTAGGAGAACAGTAGGTAGATGACCTACTGTTCTAGGGATAATTGGGACATCCCACACTTTCTATATAAAACAGAACAGACACCCATTTTAGTAATTCTTCTTCTTCCTCAGTTTTTTTCTTTGCAGTCAGTGACATTGTTTATTTTGTTTTCAGCATTGGTTGCATATGGCCAAGTTAATACTGAAACAAGTCAAAGGTATGTGATGTTTACCACCCACATTTGTTGTTTTGTCTATCAATCTTAATTGATTAATACACTGCTTCAATTGATAGAGTTAATTTATGACTACTACACATTAATTGTAATTAGAGGAATAAGTCTCTATGCAACGTTACAACCAAACTTATTTATTTTATTATTTTATGAAATATCTGGAAGAGTGTATTATTCGTTTTTAATCCAGTTTCTTTTTCAGTAATTTTATTAAATAGAAGTAACATTATTTTTATTAAATTTGTACTGTAGGCTTCTCGTAAATCTGGCTTTGTATTCTATTGGAACTCCATGCTACACCAAGCCAGATAAAGCTTGATGTGCGACATGGTGTACATTCAAATTCACAACTGAAAGTATTCCTCTCATACAGCTCATTCATACATACCAAAAGCTCAATTTAACCATCAGTTTTATTTGCAGATGCATCGCCAATACTGTTTAGTTTCCGAGTGAAGTTCTATCCACCAAACCCTCTACTCCTGAAGGAAGATGTGACTAGGTTCCAGATATATTTGCAGCTTAAAAGAGACCTCCTGCATGGGAGGTTGTACTGTACATCTAATGAGGCAGCTATGTTAGGAGCCCTAATTATACAAAGTAAGTTCTGATTTATTTATTGAGCGCCATTGTCACATATATGTGACAAACGAAAGCTTACCCTGCACGCTAAACGTCACAAAATGTGACAAAAAATACGGAGAATTTGTGGCTTGGCGTTGGGGGCACGCAGATGCGTTTATGCTCTGGCGTTCAAAAGTGACCTACCTACACTGGTGGAAAATTTACCTAGCAAAATGATTGGTAGTCTTACTAGAACAAACCTTTTAATAATCATAAATGCATGTTTACCTAACATAATCATGGCTTCACAAACCCACATGATGGCAATAGAAAATGAAAAATATTTATTCACTTCAGATTCAATTGCATACAAACAAAACAGCACAATGGTCTTGATATTGAAATAATTTGCCAATATTAGTAGGTATACGAATCAACGCATGTTCGAAAACACGTGTTCACCTAGCTAGAGGTTTCATTATCACCATAATTTATCAATGACTTCATTACTGATAAGGATT
Organism: Mamestra configurata; assembly: GCA_002192655.3. NCBI lineage: Eukaryota > Metazoa > Arthropoda > Insecta > Lepidoptera > Noctuidae > Mamestra > Mamestra configurata. The sequence continues at coordinate 1,235,666 of NDFZ01005493.1, forward strand.
ATGGGATTTTTTATAGTTTTTGGGCTAGCATCGTGTTGCGTAGCTACAATACTTAAATATCACTGCAAGGGCAAACTGATGAAGCCACAGGAAATTACTAATTTTGCACACAACAGCTTGCAACTTCATACATGTACTATATGCAGAGCAGTTTTATTCATAAGTGGACGTTGTACTGTTGCCTATATCAGTAATTGTGCCCTGTTGATATTGCACACATTGTAGTCTAATTGAAAATGATTATTAACTTGCTCACTGCAAAACTTCCGTATAAAATGTATGAATTGATTGCTTCATGTATGTAGACAAATTATCGCCTATTGATACATTTTATGGGTGTGTCTTTTATAGCAGGCATCCAAGGACTGAACTGAGTAGTAGAAAAATATTTATATTTTATTTTTTTTCGAATAATAATTATACCTATAAGGATAGCCCTCTTCCTCTATCCTAACTTGCTGTGCCCGACAGGGTCCACAATGATCTAAAATTATGTATATTTTATATGTACCTACCACCTAAGCTAACATTGTGGAATGCAAATAAATATTGAGTATTGAGTATTGATATGTGTACTCCAAACATAACTTAGACAAAATTATTAAATAGCCTATTCAATTAAGAATCTAGTATGAAATTATATTATTCATTCTACAGCACAATGAATGTACCCAGTCTTCCTCAACTATGGTGGGGTACTTATCTGACTGGTTGCAGCTGAATACCAACCATAAATACCAACCAACCATACATTTTATTATTCATTCTAGATAGTACTAAAGTAGATTTATATCTTTAACTCAGTATATTGGGAGTATCCTTTATAAGTATTTTTTTAATTAATAACTACTGCGTTAAGAATACATTTGTATAAAAATTCTCTTCTTTCACAGTCGAGCTAGGCGACTACGACCCAAATATCCACGTTGGCAACTATGTAACAGAGATGAGGCTGTTACTAAGACAAACGGACACCATTGAAGCTAGAATACAGGTGAATATGGCCTACACAACTTTATACTCTCCATACTCTCCGTCTTATCAAATTGCTTAATATTCTGTTACCAGCAGACCAAATGTCTGAGATTCTAAGAAACACTTCGCCAAGGTTTAATACTATAGTAGAAGAAATTCATCAGACAACAGTTGAGGTTAGGATCTTAGCCATTCCAGGCTACCAAACATATTCCTTGAAGACACATGTTGTATGAACTTGACGAACATTTGCGAAAGATTTCAAGTTCTCGTTTGCCTTCTTCACCTTGATGTCATATTTCTTCAACTCTCGAACCCAGCGCACTGTGCGATCCATCGCACAAGTCTCGGCCTTCAGTGTTCATAGTATTAGACTTAATAAAATATTTAGACATCAGTCATTCTTAGAAGGGGCCCTGTTACACAATGTTTAAGTGGTACGTTAGCTATTTTTAACTCGGAACAGCAAAGAAATAATTACAGAAAGTGACAGTTTTACCATCAATACATTATGTTATCTAATGAACTTGTATGTTTTCTGTTAAAAGTTCACAGCACGAGGGGGCAAAGTTGGCGATGTTTAGATAAATAAAATAAAATGTTGAACTCGTAACACATTCCTATTAACCCGTGTAACGTATGAAGTGTGTTTATTTGAGTAGTACACACTTTTAACTTTCATTATCTAGTAATAGACTAAACAAGGGATATGGGTGGTTCTTAGTTTAAAAAAAAGTGCGTGTCGGATCACGCGCAGTGTAGGGTTCCGTAGTTACCCGTCTCCTAAACCATGCCAAAGAAATAGTAAAAAGTAACTTAACTATTATAACATTACAAAGTTACAAATGCACTTGGTTAGTCTTTTTCTATGGAATTATTAGGATTTTTTTACTTACCCAGTTCCAATTTATAAGTTGGTCGACTATTACTCATTAATTCGTTAAGCATAGGTAGCGGTGATAGTTTTCCATTTAAAAACGTTATATATGCTACTTCTGTGTTTTTTTTCACGTCTCTAAAACAACCGTTTAGCTGGCATTTTTTTTTATTTTATTTTTTTTATAAAAAACGTTGCCCCACACTAGGAATTTCTCCTGTATTGTGGGTGCGTTTACAAACATATAAACTCACATACACAAACAGCCAGACCCGGAACAACTATCTGTAGGCCATACAAATATTTGTTCCGTGCGAGGATCGAACCCGCGACACGCAGCGCATTGACTTGACTCTTAACACAAATTAGCACTTTAAAGCTTAAAATTTTGCAAACGGATCCGCGGATGGAAAAATGTTTTCAAACGACCTATCCAACGACACGCCCACACCATGGGGCAGACGATAAAAAAAAAAACATCGCTACTTTACATGTCCCTACATATAAAGTGGCGATGTATTATTTTCTCACCCTAAAAAAAATGTATTTCAATATTTTATTTAACCACTTTGTCGGCGTAATTAATATATTGTATTGTAAACCCATACTAAATTTCAACTTTCTAGCGCTAAGCGTCTCTGAGCTAAACCGAGGACTGATATTATAAGGGTTCCTTGTTGACTATGGAACCTGAAAATCCGTGTTGACCACCACTCATTCATCATTACAAAGTGGGCAGTTTTTCCCTGAGATCCATTTGTCTGCCATAATAAGCTAACTTCGGATTTGTCCGCACATCAGGGACTATTAATCCCGCATTTGTATAAAGTCGTACGCACCGCCCCGACCCTTGCTCGAGCCAGCTCGCGCCGCTGAGCCTGTAGTCTTAAATTCGTTCCCTAATAATAATTCTAGTTCGATCCAGCCCGTCCTTAGCTGTCCTCCCCCCAGGGACGCCCTAAGCCGAGTCCCGTACCCCACAGGGGGTGCCCTTAGCGTGTAGTCGCTTAGTTTATAAGTTTTTTTTTAGAAGCCCTGGCTGGAGGCTTTAATATTATATTAAGGCCACCACAGGCAAGCCCGGTTCGACAACCTCATAGGTTGAACTGCGAGACGCCACTCACAAAAAAAAGAAGTCGTACACAGGTACAGGCTAACGGTCCGCAGGTGTTTCCAACAATTAATCAATATACGAGCATAAGAAACTTCCGATACTGGTGACTGACTGAGTGACAGACAACTCACACTTGAAATTACTGGTCGTAGAAAGCTGAAATTTGGCATGGCACTCCGTATGGCAGCACTAACGGCCGGTTTCAATAACGTATCTACCTTTGACCAACTGTCAAATTAGCTACCAACTGTAGCTGAAACGTCATGTGCGTCTGTTGGTAACTAATATGACAGTTGGTTAAAGGTAGATACGTTATTGAGACCGGCCGTAAGATAGGATTTCCTGAAATTCCTACGGGAACGGGAAAGAACGGGCTATGCGTGTAATATCTAAATGCCATTATAATATCAATGAAAATTTAAATGATAAATTTAAATTAGGCATGTGTTTTAATTAGTTTATAAATAGTACAGTTACAATATATAATTTATTTAAAATAGTACACTCTTCCTCTCTCCTACTTTGCTGTGCCCGACAGGGTCCACAATGATCATATTTTTGTAAAACCTACCACCTAAGTTCACATGTGGAAGCAATAAATTTATTGAGTATCGAGTATTGAAGTCGCGGGCAAAAGCTAATAATAAATAAGTAGGTCAATTAGATACTTTGTGAGGGATGTTATCAGAACAAGTAGAAAGAAATAATAAAATATTTTTAAGTTATTGTAATAAAATAAATGTTTATTTCAATAACTTAAAAATACGTTAACACGTTACGTGACCCAAGGTCATTAGGGAATTTCCATTTAAGTAAGAAATATACTTGTGTAAGGAAGTTCCGCTCTTCCACTAGTTACAACTTATAATAAAAGCAATTGAATAGACATTCCATCTTAGTAGGTATTAGGAAGAGTGATATAAATCAAAAATATTAAGAAAAACAAAGTAATCATTAATAGACGCGCTGTCGTATTTGTGTGTGTGTGGTGTGAGTGAGTGTGAGTATATATGTGTTTACCGATAGTATATAGTATATCAATAGCATATGATGTACTATGTTAATATTTTATAAAAGTGAGGGAGAAGTAGAAGAAAGTAACTAGCAAGATTATTAATGATTTTGATTATAAGCTAGAGAGTTAATGATGATCGTTTGTGGTGTTCAGGAACTACACCGGGAGCCTGTCGAAGGCACCCCGGGCGGCAGCGGCGGCGTGAAAGGCATGTCAACACAAGAGGCCGAACGAACATTCGTGAAGATAGCCTGCCAACTCGACACCTATGGGGTGGACCCGCATCCTGTCAAGGTTTGGGTATATGTGTTGCCTTCCTTTATTGGGTATTTATATCTTTATTAGCTCTTAGTTAGAAATATTTTCATACACATTGATATAACATAACTTATTAATTTTGATGACTTCAAAACCAACTGTGAAAATACCGTTTCTTCTGTAGACTACAGGACAGTGAAATAAATGATTTACCTTCTCAAAACATTCGAACGTCCCCTGTGACCCCAGAACATTTCACTCAACGATACCTTTCTCCAATCCAGGACCACAGAGGCAACCAACTGTACCTGGGCATCAACCACAGCGGGATCCTGACGTTCCAGGGCAGTCGGAAGACGCATCACTTCAAGTGGTCGGAAGTACAGAAGATCAACTTCGAGGGACGCATGTTTATTGTACATCTTAATTATCCAGAGGTGAGATTATATAGTACTGTGATTTTTTGTCTGGCTGTCTTGTTGTGTTTGTTCTGTTTTCCAATCTAAAAAACGAAAAAAAAAATCACTACAAAGTATAAAATAACTTTAATTTCGGATGTCGGTGTTTTTGGTTGTTTCTTCGTGTTTTAACGATACGTCGAAAATTTTTTTTTTAGTATTTGGAAGTCTGTTGTATTTTTATTGTAAAAAGTTTTTTTTTATTTTACACTTTTTAGTGGTACCACACCTAACAACACCACTAGAAAATCATAGTAAAGCAAACCACGCAATTCGGATGATATGTTTTCTGTTTCCTCCAACTATTTTGATTTTAAAACCAAACTACTCAACCGATTTTATAAATTTTTTATGCGATCAATCGGAACGTATATATTTTCACATGAAAAAAGATTTTTTCAAATCGGTTCATAAATGACGGAGTTATGAGGTAACAAACATAAAAAAAATACAACCGAATTGAGAATTTTATTATAATTTAAGTGTTTTTACAATTTTATTATACCCTTTATTTGGGCACAGGGTCTAATTAAAGAAGCTTGCGAAAATCCGCATCCTACAGGAATTTTTAATTCGTGATAATTTTTTTTTTTCGTGATTTTTGTTGTTCATTATAATCTAGATTCCTAAATTCAAATACAATAGAGTTAAATCGACCATTGGAATCCATCACATCTGCAGAATTTCGCTAGCTTATTTAATTAGACCCTCTATAATATTTAAAACCCATGCAGGAATAGTCATAGGAACATAATGTCTATACTAATATAATAAAGCTGAAGAGTTTGTTTGAACGCGCTAATCTCTGGAACTACCAGTTGGGTTTGGAAAATTCTTTTTGTATATGGTAGGTAGGAGGCTATAGGCTATACGGGAACGGGAAATTTCTACGGGAACGGGGAAAAACGCGGGCAAAAGCTAGTAAGAACAAAATGATATTATAGTAAACACACAATGAGTCTGATAGTAAACACTATCAGTTATTTTTACACCGATAAATAAATAGCACGGGGCTTACCACGCTTCAATCAATTACAACATATGAGGAAATAGTGAAAACCATAGAAACTTGCCAACCTTAAATCTTTCTCTTTCAAGCGAAGAAATAAATAACGCATACAACCCTAATCTCTTCAAAATTAGAGTGAACAGGCTTCTTCTGGGTAAGCTCGCTCCATCGTCGACTTTGTCTCTGTCATCTATGACCTAGACTAGAGTCAAGAGCAAACGCATCTCAAATAAAAAAAAAATATATAGATTAAGTTTCTTTCAGATAATTGAGCAATCTTGACCCTTCTTACCAAATATTTAACAAAGAAACTGGACCTTATACAAAAAACCCGTTTAATATTTTATAATATGAATACTATGTACTTAAAATAACAAAAGCTTAGGTATCGAATACAAATAAATCATTGTGAAGACCAGAGGCGTCAAAATTCTACATCTGCTCCCATAACCTTGAAGTCCGATCTCAGGTTTAGGGAGTCGGGGGCATTAACAATATACAACTGGTTTCCGAATCAAATGACCGGTACTTAGTTCACAGTTTCTTTTATAAGGAAACACGTGTCTATATACTTGACCCCTTTTAAAATAATTCAGATAAGTCCTGCATGTACTTAGGTCAATAGATATTGAGTTGCAAATAATGGCCATCTTGAATGCTTAAAACGAGTAAGAGTGGAACCAGTATTTGTATAATTATTTGTATCGTGAGTGAAATGTTAAGATTATGATCTCACGCTCTTTAAAGAATTCTCGAAGCGGAATATTTGGCCAATTAACTCATTTGTAGCTAACTATTTACAGCTGCTTTATTACTGAATTAGAATTTGTTTCTTTGTAATGGTAGCCATGCGTGACTGACTCCTAGTGTACTAATTTTGGTATGAAATACCTACTCCAAATCAATATACATAAAACTCTTCCGTTACTGACTGACTGAGTGACAGACAGACAACGCACAGCCGAAACTCCTGGTCGCAGAAAGCATGTAGGCTCCTTGGGGAGTATAGGGGAGCACTAAGAGAGGATTTCCCGAAATTCCTACGGGAACGGCAAAATCGACATAATTATGCGCGTACGAAGTCGCGGGAAAAAGCTAATACTAAATATGCAGTAAGCATTTTTTTGGTAATTGAACGGCTTATATGAGTATTTTTTTAGGTTTTTTTTATTTAGTCGTGGTGTGGTATGTGGCAAGCAAATGGTGAAGTTCAATAAATATTTACTAGCGTTGCAAATATGTGGGATACGAAGCCGCCACGCTGCGAACAGTGCGTGGATTTTGCGGCGTCGTTGTCGTTAACCGAGTTCAAAAAAGGAGGAGGTTCTCAATTCAGTTGTATTATTTTTTATGTTTGTTACCTCATAACTCCGTCATTTATGTAACGATTTGAAAAAAAAAAAAATTCATGTGAAAGGATATACGTTCCGATTGGTTTCTTATAATTTAAACACCGACTTCCAAAATTAGTTATTTTAAACTTTGTAGTGTTTTTTTTATTTGGAAGTCGGTTGATTTTTTTGTAAAATAGTTATTTTTTACATTTTGTTTATACTGATTAATCCAAAATGTAAAATTACGGGAGAGTGAAGTATCCGAATCCTACTAAATCTAATTTAATAAAACAAATGTTTGTGGGAAGCAGGATGTGTTTTTAGAAGATTTTGGTAATTTTACCTTCGGACGTATTAACTGCTTTATGTAGTTGTTTCAAACACCTATACAGGATGTTCCAGAAGTGCGTGTTCATATTTAAGGGCGATGTTGGATAGCTGATATACAAGCATACAAAAAACCTAGCCTTTTTTAAAGTCCGACCACAAATAACGATTGCTAAGTACCGATCAAATGACTTTTAAGCAGTTTGTTGCAGGTGGTGGCATTTACTTTAGTTCTATCACAGATTTGATGTCACCAACTGCATCAGTGCTTGAAAAATGTTTTGTTTGGAACTTTAGTCTTTTTTTAGGGTTCCGTATCCAAAGGGACGCTATTACTAAGATTCCATTTCTTGGCATAACATAGCGACCTAATAAATTTAATTTAAGAACTGTATTCACTACCTATGTTACACAAATAAAAATTATTATTATTCCGTTTATTCATTTTTTAACTTATTTGTTACATTTTTAAATATTTCTTAAAAAAACAAAAATAAAAAAAAAACATTTAAAAATATAAAAATAGTAGCCCACCGGTATCGGGAACAGGGTCCAAGCTAGTCAGGGCTCAAGAGAGAGGAACCTCCTAACAATACGAGCCGTTATTATTATTATTATTCATTGTCTGTCTGTCACCAGGCTGTATCTCATGAACCGTTATAGCTAGACAGTTGAAATTTTCACAGATGATGTAGGTATTTCTGTTGCCGCTATAACAACAAATAATAAAAATGAATTAAAATTAAATATAAAAGGGGCCCGTTTCAAAAAACATGTTTTTTTCGGCTTATGAAACGGAACCCTTCGTCTGCAAGTCCAACTTGTACTTGGCCAGTTTTTTTTATTTTTTTTGGAAAGAATAAGACCACGCACTTCTGAAACAGCTGTAAGAAGAATATAAAACTAAACTCAGCGAACGGTATACTGTCTTATGTTTTCAGTATTGATAACCTCCCTGAGATTTTAGCCTCACATTCAGTCCATTTAAATTGTTTTTTTTGCTCCTAATAAATCGAAAGGGGGTGACAACAAGGATCATGACTAATAGAGTGTTAAGGAAGGAGAGGACATTTCGCGCCGACTCCAATTAAGTCTTAAGTACTTTTAAAGGAAACTTCCCTCATTCCACTCGACTCACTCGCCATGGCAAGGGAAAAGAACTCTCGGGTCGCGGAAGTGTAAACAATGTGGGGACATCGATAAGACTATAAATGAAAACACTGACCATACTGGTTCTTAGGAGTATTTTGAAACTATTATAAATCTTTCACCGAAATTTAAAGTAAACTTTCCAGTTACATAAACCGTCAAAAAAACTCAAACTAGTCAAGGATAGTGACTACTATTCTGACGAAATAATCCAAGCAGTCTGTTGCAGATAGTGACATCAAATACATGTGAATATATTCGTATGAACTAGTATTGCCAGTGTTTTGATTTATTGTCGTATCGTCTCCACCTTGTTGTGTATGTACACATGATAAGTGTATATTATGTACTGTATAACTGTCAATTTGAGCGCGGCCAAGTCGAAGTTGAGTCGAGGGCTGGAAATGAGTGATACATAAAAATTGGGTTTAAGGACAAGAAAATAATGATATCAATCCTAATAAAATTCTTCTGATGAATTTCAGAAGAAACACACGGTGGGTTTCAAATGCCCGAACGGGCCTGCGTGTCGCCATGTGTGGTGTTGTGCCATTGAACAGATGCTGTTTTTTACGTGAGTACACTTTTTAGGGTTCCGTACCGTAAGGGTAGTCAACAGACAGACGGACGGACAGAGGAGGCTTAGTAATAGGGTCCCCTATTACTAAGCCTCTTCTGTCCGTCTGTCTGTCAGCGGGCTGTATCTCATAAACCGTAATAGGTAGCCAGTTTAAATTTTCATAGAGCGTGTATTTCTATTGCCGCTATAACAACGAACAAATTAAAAATTAAAGGAGGCTACTAGAAACGTGCTTTTTTGCTCGATTTTAATAATAGCAACAGGTAGATCGGTATTTGAAATGTTCACACAAAATAAAATAAAATAAATAATTTAAAATTAAAAGGGTCTCCTTATACGACACGTGTTTTTTTGCTCGATTTTAACGGTATAATACTGGATTATAATAATTGCGAAAGTACGGAACCCTCAATACGAGAGTCCGACTCACACTTGGCTGGTTTTTTTATTTATAATATAATCTTGTCTTTATATGTATACTTTAATAGTTGTGTGATGTAATGAGTCAATGCCTAGACAACTTTTATTATAGGTAAATTTTTATTGTTTCCTAATTAATATGACGGACAAAAACAGATGATCTTAGTGTTTCTATAAGTAATTTAGGTGAGAATTTAATAACATAAGCTAACGTAATATTGGACACGTATTTATTAAATTCTATCCTGCTTTGCACTGGTGCCACCCAGTCCATATGTGGTACACGAGCTCAGTGTCGACTCTATGGGCTCTGGTGCTACGGACTAGTGGAATAAGTCGACGGTCCCTACGTACATAAAGACATGTCTTAAACCTCGGTTTTTGATATGTCTTTATGGACGTAGGGACCGTCGAAGTGTGTTACTGCTGAGGGGACTGTTACGTGCTAAGCAACAAAATGCCCGCCTCTGTACATTTGTGTGGCTAAAGAAATAAACAAGCATGTTGTGACAGGTTGCCGTCGTCGTCGGACGCGTGCGTGTACTCGGGCGGCGGGCTGTTCTCGTGGGGCACCAAGTTCAAGTACGTGGGCCGCACCGAGCGGGAGATCCTCGAGCGGGACGGCCTGCTTGCGCCCAGGGACCAGGTTACTGCCAATCTGATACTGAATTATATTTACTTAACACACTTTAGACATGTCACCGGAAAATAGCAGACTCCGTAAGAATGTAATAAATCTTTATTAAATTATAATTTCTCGATATAATATGAAAAAAATCGTTTTGTATACAATAAATCCCATACAAATTCAATAGTTTACAATTTCACGCGATATTTAACAATCTTACGACGCTTGCAACTTTCCCGGTGACAGACACAATCATGAGTTCTGCTCTGGCTCTTGTACTAGGAAACCCTGTATCACAAGAGCCAGAAATAGATAAGATGATGAAGGTTAATTCACAGATATCAAGAACGTGGACAGGCCGTGGTCCGTCAGGAGCTCAAAAAAAAAATATCGGTGCGTACATTTTGTATGAACTCGTTCGCACACGTCTGTGTCCGGACCGTGACTTGTATGTGTGTTAACGAATTCTGCCGAACCACAGCCCGTCCACATCCGTGATATGCGTAAATTAACCTCTAGGCTTCAGAAAACTATGACAAGGCCTAAGGAGCAATTCCCGTTTTTTTAACGCAGCCCCGAGACGATTATTGCCAATTGTCAATGTGCTATTGAAGTGCCATTGCTGCAGTTTTCAATGTGTTTGCGTTCAGTATGCTTTTTGGCATTTGAACAGCAGTTGGTGTTCGCACCGGTGCAGTTCGCAGGCAGCTAGGGTTAATTACACTGCTGTCAGAAACAGGAACGATGGAAACTATTCTCAATGACTCAGTTAAACGATCAATTGGCACCTTCAATGGCTCCTGTTAATGAGCATCAATCAATTTTATTAACAATTGCTTTCAATCACGTAACTGCGATTGACAATCGCTTCAATTGTACTTGTAAACGATCAAAGGCAATTAAAAATAACGTAAAATTGATAATTGGCATTGGTCGTCTCGGGGACGCTTAACACTTTCAGTGCCCAGAACTCAGCATATGGGTCGAACAATAATTTGTTCATGTGCCCACGAGTCCTCGTTATATGTAGCGACGACTCGTGGGCACATGAACAAATTATTGTTCGACCCATATGCTGAGTTCTGGGCACTGAAAGTGTTAAGGAATTATATTCTACACTCGGTCTTAATCGGACACTAACTAAATCTTTGATTCCCCCTACAATTTCATATAGTTTGTTACGTTTTTTCATCTTGGGGTAAAGCAAAACTGTCAATCCTTTATTGCCATTTGTTTCCAGAAGGAAGGTTCAAGCACCGGTGGTAAGAGGAAAGCGTCCAGTGTGCCGGCCACCCCGTCCACTCCCATGACCGGAGACTTCGGTATTTATCGTACATATCTATTTCATTACACTACTATACCTTAGGGAACTGTCCTAAAGTGCATTTTTCTTTACACGTCCTTTTTGGTAAATAAATATACTCAAGGAGATGGTAATCTGATCAAGGAACACGGGTGTTAATGGCATTTATAAATTGCTTTGAATTAAGCTCGGAGGCTGTAGATAAAGTGACATTATTTGAACGACAACGTAAACAAAAAGTTGAAATGTATTGAGATAGACCACGTGTCATTTCGGTAATGTATGCCATCTCATACATTTCCGACTTTTTGACAATCGTTAACATTGACAGTTCAGAATGTCATTTCTCTAGAGCCTTTGGCCACACTGATCCGAATCTTGTGTGAGACGCGAAGTTTTTGGCGGGATTTTGTCGAGTTAAGTTTAGCGGCTGTTTTAATTATTCGTAAATTGATTCCTAGTGGATATTGTGATGTAAATTGGTGTAGTTTTGTGTCTCAAATGTCCACGCACCTGGGAAATATGTGGAATAATTGAAACAGGCGCGATCTTGGTAAAGTGGAGCTGAGAATTTTATTGTAGTATTGACTACCTCAGACGAAACTTGCCGAGAAGGCCAAATCGATATATTTGTTACCAGATACTCCAAAAACCATTAGAATGTGTTACATCCGCATGCTAATACAATACACAAGAAATTAAGGACCAATGGACTACGCAATTGGCTTAAAGTTCTTGTAAGCAAGCCACTGGCATAGCCACAACCAATATAAAAAATAAAATGTGTGAGACGCGACTGCGAGCGTCGCAATGATTCGAGACAGTTTGAATACAACTATACAAGACAAACGAATTTCGTCCTAAATCCCGTTCGAAATTCGCTTCATTAGGGCTGAAATTATTTGAACACAATTCCTTAAAATTATATCTACAACATTTTTTTACCAAAAAAGACACGTAAAGAAGAATACACTACCTGTTACCCATATTCTCCACACTAGTTTAGGATTTAAACCTTGAATATTTAAAAAAAAAATCGCCCCTCTTGTGCAGGTTACAGCAGCCTTCCCCGGTCCACGCACAGTGCGCCGTTAGAAGAGAGTAACACGGATGATACTTGTAACGGCGCGTGCTTGCTGAGCGGCCCGGCGGTCGACATTGCCCTGGCCTGCACCGACCATCTGAGGACTGTGCAGGAAGAAGCCAAGCCACCCGGTATGGTTCCTTTAACCTTATTCTTCGCCTACTATAATAAACATAAAAGGTGTTTTTGATATGGAACTTAAGACAGAAATTAGTCTCAATAAATTAAAACTGCACTAAAAAATAAATGCAATAATACTGGTTGTAACTGGGTTGAGTT
>NDFZ01005493.1:1253838-1268905 GCA_002192655.3 Mamestra configurata
TGGAGTTGGATATCCTCATCTTGTGTTTGATGATATCGAGCAAGCTGCCGCCCTCGAGCAGGCGCAGCACGAGCCACAGCTCCTCCTTGACCACGAAGCTGGTGTAGTAGGTGACCACGTTCTCGTGGTTGCAGCTGGACATGGCCTGGATCTCCTTGAGCAGCTCGTCCATGGAAGTGTTCCACTTCTCGAGATTGATGCGCTTGATGGCGCACTTCTCGCCGCGCGGGCGGCAGAAGGCGGCGTGCACGACAGCCGTGGCGCCCACGCCGATGACGTCCAGCAGCTCGTAGTCATCCTGGCTGTTGGGCCACGTATGCCCCGAACCCGCCATCTTATCCACCAACTAATGTACCTACACCTGAAATAGCTCTACTGCTACTTGTTCTTATATGTATTGCTAATAAGGCCAAACTTTAAGGCATGAACTGGAACTACAATTTGTATATTAAATTGGATAGGTCATGTCTTCCATATTGATGTGATGTTCAGGTTTGTAATTCTGAATTACTAAGTGTTTTTTGTCCTTCACAAATTCAACTCTATGAATGGTTTTAGACGCTTCTCTTAACTCTATTACAGTTTGGTCTTTACACTTAATTGTATTGTCGATGTTGTAGTCTACACTTGAAGGGTATAACTCGTCACCTGAGGGCAAAAAAAAAATTATTAATAAAAAGTTTTGAATTGAAAATTAAATAAAACAGTTATGAAATAATTACCCGGAAGCAAAGACAATTCGCCATCTTTTGCTTTGATAAAGACTGGATAGGTTAGGTCAATACCATGTCCACTCCTGTCTCGGGCGAACTTGACAAGCTCTTGTATGTCCTTCACATGGGACAGTCGCTTGAGCTCGTAAAGTTGTGGTACTTGTAGCTTCTTGTCACTGTGTAATACTTCAGTAGGGCTTAGCCACTGAAATTAAAAACGAAAAACTGTTGAACAATGATGACCCTCAATTCTTAAACATTCAAAAAGATATTAGAACCAAACTAATCTCTTTATAGAATATGCCATGATTGCTTATAAAAAGTTGGTTTTTATTTCTTTCACACATCCAAAAATATCATTGCATAAACATTTACCTCAACTGCAACTACTTCACTACTGCTTCTGATGCTCTCTGGCCTATTTTCCAGGGCAGTCACAAAGAAAGCGGTATTGAACCTCTTTGGGATTGTGATTGGAGACAGCCAGTTGCTCCAATAGTGGAGAGACCAGATGTCAGGGTAGCACTGGTGCTCTTCACACAGGGTAAACCAGTCTGCAGGGTCCTTGCTTAGCTGAAACAATATTAAAAGACACATAATAAGTATTGGCAAACTAGCTGTTTCCTGTGGCTTGGCTTCCCTGGTGTAATCTATCCATAAAATACCTATTGAAGACAGATCTCTAACTCCTAAGATTACCGTTTATAATCTACAAAAGACAAATAATTTTAACTCTGTATATTATTGATTTAGGTTATGTGAAAATGTTCTCCACTCTGGACAGTCCAAGAATGTGATAGTAGGTGTCCACAGCAAACAGCAAAGTTGGAATGTTACTTGATTCCCCTCATTAATTATACCGTTGATGTTGGTGCCAAAATGATTCATTAGTAAGGATGTCATTTGCATAATAATATGTTGACTTAATCATTTATACTTTTCTAGAAATTACCCAATGACTTGTTTTTCTAGAAATGTAGCACGCTAGGCAGTTATATGAATAAGACCTATCAAAGTAATAGAGTTTTGAAATAACTTGGTAAAACCTTACATTTATATTTTTGATTTGCTGGATTAGCAAATGGTCTATTTTTCACAACCGCTGAATGATTTCCAGTAAGGAAATCATTCAGCGGTTGTGAAATAGACCAGAAGATTAACACTATTATCACCACTGATTAGTAAGGTATAGCTAAACCTGTGTGTTTACTAACCAATTTATAATTAATTCTTCAAATTAAGGAAAAAACAGAATTTTAACTTCTAAAATATATATCTTATTAAATATTTCTCACCCAATTACATATTATGCGAATTGCATTTGAGCTCTTGCTTCTCATTGAAACATGAGTAAATAACTATAACTAAATATTGACACAGCTGCACACAGCATAGATAATACACTCACCCGACTTTGCCAGTAGTTAACATCAATATCCTGTATGATATCTGCCCATAGCCCAGTCCTCTGTTCCTTCCTCTTCCGACTGCAGATCAACAGGCCCAACTCCTCAAAAGTCTCCCTGATTGCTGTTATCCGCAGTTGCAAATGTCTATAAACAGAAATATTAATGAGTACAATTGGAAAGCTTACACAATGGCCAATGTTGGCCACACAATCAAAGCTACTACTTGTTTTGTACACAATTGTTTTATCTAAGTGGTTGTAATCCGTCAATGAATGGCGAAACTGCACCAACATTGGTAAATTGGCACTGTAATTGAGCATAGCATTTAGACATTGTTGGAGGCCAATATATTTAGTGAGTACATGCGAGCTACTTTATATGATCATATTGACAACATAGCTATTGGCTCAATTAGGAATGAAATGTCTTCAGTTGTGGTTTCTCTTTGTGGTTTTGGTTGGTGCATTTACTTCTACGTAGCAAGTTTGCTACCAACAAAACAACAGAAACAGCTCACGGAGTAGGAGACTAATGTAACCTCAATAATATAATTTTGATAAGTGTAGATTATAGACTCTCAAACCATTTCGTTGTTTTAACATTTCCATAGCACATAGCATAGCATAGCACTTCCATAGTACAGAAAAAAATTATCAAATTTTACTCAACCATTAATATACCAAATATAGTTTTAATTAGTGCTCTGGCATTTACGCTTATTTACATAACCAGAAAACCACTGGTAGAGAATGCATAATTAATGTTATAATATGAGGAAAACACTCACATTTCTGCTATAAAACACAAGTTGTATTAAAAAGTCTTAGTCAAGAAACAATATGAAGATCACCACCTTAACTATGTATAAGCATAAAACATAAATATACAAGTTAACTAATGTACACAACACATAAAAATGATTGCAACAGCACTTCACTTGGTGTTAAATATAAAGTGATATACAAGTGTACAAGCATTAGTGTTTACTGTCGTTATCATTTAGTGTGTGACTGACGAAAACGTCAGCCGAGATGTCAAGGTCCACAAATATTACCTTTGTATGGGATTATTTTGGAAAATCTGATTGATAACACTATCAGGGCGGTGAAATGCTTCCAAATCTTGTTTCGTGTAGCCGAAGGATTTGAGGAGCTCCAGCCAGCGGGGGCCCCCGTCCACGGACTCGCTGACTCCGCCGGGAAACACCACGCTGTTGGCAAACGTAGCACTGCGCGTTCGAGTCTGCAACAATATGTCGTAATTAACACAGCCACGATCTACAACGCGCGATAACAACTCGCTATTCCGCTTTGTGAGCACTATTAACGAAGCAGAGTCACGCCAACTTTTTCCAATAATATTTTTCATGACTGATTTTTAACAGTGACAAACAGCAAGTAGCAGAGTTTAAAATACAAGGTCGACTTACGCGTTCTACGATACGAGGAACTCTATGAGTGATAATCAAGTAATTGTGTCTTATCGTTGGTGATAAATTGTTTTGCGACACCACAAAATGGAATTATAAATACAAAAATAGCACAAAATTGACATTCACTGCACTCACATTTTTTTTCTGTGTCAGCCCGTAGTGTTGTCAATTAAAATCGATAGACTCAAAATTCTGAAATACAAGTACAATGACAATGTGTTGTATGAAAAGAAAGGCAATGATTATTCAAAACAGAGTATAGTTTACATTATTATGCATTTCCAATTTGGTTTTACTATTGGGAATCTGAGATGTAGAATGAAACAATCGACTCACAATCGAGTTGGACCAGTAGTGTAAGTTAGACGATGGAAAATTGGTCATCACTATTGCAGCAGCTGTTACTTTTTTTTTTGAGAAGTTTGAACTGTAATATTAGTCTTTTAGCGTCAACAAAATCAGCTTTTTTCAACAGTGTTTTCTTGATCATAGACTATTTTTTAATTTGCTGGCTAAGCAACGCTTGCCGCGGTTAGTCTGTGGATGGACCACCATAACATAACGATACGAGATTAATCTGTATCTCGGAAAGCACGTTACCCTAAGCTATTATATATATCTCGGCTTTCATTTTTAGATAGGTAGTCAGAAACCAAGGAACCAGACACCAGGCTAAGGGGTCGTAGCGTGTTCCCCAGTTTTCTCTTAAAAAAAACAAAACGTTGCTCAACATTTTAAAAATTTCTTCTGTATCGTGGGAGCATTTTCAAACATACAAACTCACATATACAAACAGCCAGATCCTGAACAACTATTTGTAGGCCACACAAATATTATCGTAGTTAGGTAACTTTATAAAAATGCGTGAATTGATTAGCTCTTTCTTCTCCTTACGGTTCATCATCATTTGCCTAGCCTTTTCCCAACTACATTGAGGAAATCAGCTGACTCTGGTTTGACAGTCAAACCAGATTCAGCTATATACTAGTAGTGCTCTTTACCGGTATGTTTTTTTTTAAATTAGCCTATATTGTCCCAATGCTGGGCAAAGGTCTCCCCCATTGCTTTTCAACGCTCTTTGTGTTTTGCCATCTCCGGCGACTCCGTCAGGAACGAGTCTAAATCGTCATGCCCGCGTTTCTTTAACCTGCCTCGGCGGGTAGGTTAAAGAAACGCGTATATCTACTTATAAATTCTAGAATTTTATGGAATTATTACAGGTATTTAAAATGATAACTATGTAAATAATACCCAAAGAAAAAAATATTATCTCGTAAGATTTATTTGAAACTGACGTTGCAGTACCTACTTTGATTTCTTGCCGTGTCATGTAGTGACAATGAGTAAAATTACTGAAAATTACAACGTTGCTTGACCCAGTGTGGCAAAGGACCTAGAATTTATTAAAGGCCCAAGTAAATACCTTTGTATTTTTATTCCATGATTTTCAAAATCTACGAAATACTTCTCCTATTTCTTAAATTTATTACTTAACTCTTCTGAGAAAAATGTTAAATACTTAGCTAGTAGGTAGTACAGAAGCCAGGCGTAGCTATACGTATGGTGTGATATTTTTATTTCATCAAGTTTATAGTATAAAGCGCATAAATATCAAGATTTAGCTTGATCACCAGTTATGAATGTGGTGGTGTGGTGGTTATGGTGTTGGTATGGTATGGTGTATGTGGTGTTTCTAAGTATATTTTAAAATATGTATTAGTTTATAGTTATTCGTTTTAATACTTAAATATGTATTGTGTTTTATGGGCCAGGGCAGGCAACTAATTGCCTGAAATCCTTACTTCCTTACTTAATATATAATATTAATATAATAAATGTGAAAGTAACTGTCTGTCTGTCGCGCTTTCACGCCAAAACTACCGAACCGATTTAAGTAAATGAAATTTGGTACACAGATAGTCTACCTACTTTTTAATGCGAAAAAAGGGTTGTATGGGGTTGAAAAGGGAGGATGAAAAGTTGTATGGAAGTATCGTCATTTTTAGAGCTAGAAACTTGAAACTTATTTTTAGGCTGTTAATTCGCTATAAATAAATATGACATTCAAAGTTCGTAAAGTTTTTACCCTCAAAGGTGTAAAATAACAATAAAATAACGATAAAAGTTTGTATGGAAATATGTAAGGTTTAAGGTTTTTCGGACGAAGTCGCGGGCGCTGTGCCCGTATAGAATAAATAATAAATAATTCTTATTTTAGCATTGTTAGCATTTTCTGTTCAAAATCAGTAATCACAATCAGTATGGACATGCCATGCCATTTTTGGGCAATTCGCGCTTGATCAAAAAATTTGTTGTTTGTATGTAGGTAGGTACCTACTTTAAGAATTGAAGTTTCATTGCAATCGGTTTAGTAGTTTTTGCGTGAAGGAGTAAAAAACATACATACAAACATAAACATCTAAACAAACTTTCGCACTATCGTTCTGAAAACATAATGCAATATTTTTGCTCCTGACTGTACTTCATTAGCTTTTAGTTTTAGTGGAGGTGGAATATAAAATAATACTAAATAATATTCAATTATTTTTTAAATAAGTTTTGGAGGCTGTGAGATACAATGTATGAAGTTTTATTTTATCGAGGACAATAGATTTTGGAGGAATGGGATGTAGCCGTTCGGTTCCGTGGTCATACCTACGGAACTCAACTACCTGTACTCCGATACTTTCTTGGTCGGTTTTCAGCTTTCCAAAAGCGCCATGGACTCTGGTGTACCCAGGGGCCTTCGCCATAAGTTAAGACGGTCCTGTCTATTAAAGTAAATATATTGTATGTACTTACCTACGCGACATGTCGGCGCAATGTTACTGTCATCTCTTCGTCTCGTGATCAGCTGTGCGAACTATGGGGTTCTTTCCCATAACCAGGCATGATATAGGTAGCTACCTGTCTACTTGCTTAGGGGAATAATTTCTCTTGTCGTGACCAAATAATGTCATTTATAAACACTCAGCAGAAGCGCGTTGGTTGGTCCATTTTGTAAATTAGTTTTGGACTCGAGGAGACTGAACAACTATTGGTGGCACTAGGTACATTTTTTTTTTTTTTAAAGATATGAAATCATCAAATGGCTTCTTCCGCTCTGGGTGGAGAGGAAGGGCGTGTCAGACACTTACTGACTAAAACCCATCCGTGTTCCTTCGAAAGTCCTTAGCGTTCCAGGGCCGCGATGACTCTTTCGAACAAATTCACTAGGTACCTAGAGTTTCACAGACAATGCGACAAAGATGTGACAAAGCATTTTCATAGAATTCTACGGATGTCGAACAATTTCAGTGATTGTTCTCGCATTGTCGCGTCGCAACTATCTGCAGGTGTATAGTTCGCAGAGATGAGAAGAATAGACGGCCTGACTACTTATATTCCAACGTGTCTGCTTCATGCTTATAAAAATACCTAGGTAGGTAGGTAAGTACCTAAATTCATATATGCGTAGTAATAACGTCATAACGGTAGCTTTTAGTTATTCATTTCCAATCAACATTATTTTCTCATAGCCCGTGCCCTAGTTTTTATAAATTGACCTTTTGTGTTGAACTCGTATAAAAACCACAACTAACCTAGGTATACGTTAATATCAGAAGCGCACGAGACTTTTTTACATTTTACAGCGCTCTTGTTCGCACAGTAAAATGCATTTTCGACTTATATTAAACTGAATAAAATTGAAAAGGAAATTTTTAAAGAAGCCTGAAAACTTTTAAACGGAAAGTCTGCTGGCTATTAGCTTAAAGCGGAGATAAAACTGAATTTCCTTTAATAATAAAGGCGTTTGTGAAAATGAATTGAGTTTACTTACCATTTTTTACCACACGTGGTGAAACAATGGTCGATCGTCGTTGATGGGTGACCATTCATTACATACCGAGACTCTTCCCTGCCTCGGACTTTCCGAGGCAGGGAAGAGTCTCGGTATGTTTAACCTTTGAACCCGGCTGTCATTTGTAGATCTTTGACAGTTTTGATCTTATATCTTATATCTTATATCTCAAAGTTGGGTTAGTTCATCATTAATTTATAACTCAAGAACGGCTGGACCGATTTTGATGATCTTTGGTTTGTTGGATTTATCTTTGCGCCGAATAGCAGAATAACTATTAAAATTGGAAAAAATAAAGGAAAAAAATATGTAGGTACTTACAAAAATTATTTTCGAATACAACGCCATTTCTGATACATGACAAAAACAAAACACGGCAAAAATTGATTCTCAGGCGGTACGAAGTTCGCCACGACCGCAAGTACCTACAGTACGTATAAGCAAGAGAATCTGACAGCAGTCTTCCTAAGAGTAGGTCTGCAGGTACCATATTACCCAGGACACGGTGGAGCATACTCTCGAAGCAGTAATGCTAGCGAAGGAGGAGGCGGGCCGCGCGAAGGAGAGACAAGGCCTTCGCCCCAACCGTCGCTACAGGAGAAGACGCCTCGGGCGTTGGGTGGCTCGCTGTCCGGTCACAACCAGACCCGGGTCGATGGCGCGTTGTGTTCCACGCGCACCTCAAAGAGATGTCAGCATAGGAGACGAGGCCCGCTAGCGCCAGAGCCTGCCAGGGTTGCGAAATTTGTTCGAAATAGTCACCGCGGCCCTGGAACGCAAAGGGCTTTAAAAGGAACACGGGCGGGTTTTATTCAGTAAGAGTCTGACACGCCCTTCCGGTCCACCCAGAGCGGAAGAAGTCAGTTGATGATTCTCCATCCTTAAAAAAAAAATGGAAGAGAATCTGACAGCACTCTTCCTAAGAGTAGGTCTGTAGGTACCATATTACCCAGATAGTTCGTTGTGGAGGTCAGACACGCAGCCGTTCTAAATATGTTAAATACTAGCCTAGACTGAAAGCCGACGCCAACACACCTAATTGGAAAAGGCAAGACTGAATTAGGTATAGGTTATTAGCAGTGCCGGATTAGCCATATAGCAAGAGTAGCAAATGCTACGGGCCCCGCGCATTAGGGGGCCTCGCGCTTGAATTTAAAAAAATATGTCGCTGAAAATCAGCGCCATTTTATGGCTCTGTCTCACACACGAGTTTTTATTCCTACCATACTGAGCCATAGCCTTTTTGCGGAGATGTGACGCATATTTCCCAATCTGTATGTCTATAATTTTATTTATTTAATAATGGTATGGCTCATACTTCGCTCAAATAAGCCCCAGGTCCGGTCCATACTCAAAAAGGCAAACTTGACGAAAAAATGGAAGGCCCAAAGCTGACGACTCTCTGACTAAAAAGATGTTCACGGTGAATACAATTTATTCTTAGCAAGAGATTCATCTCCTGGTATTCAATTTATCTAATGGGATAATGAATCCTAATGAAGCCAACTTTTGGGGGCCCCTTAGCAAAATTTGCTACAGGCCCCGCACTGGCTTAATCCGGCACTGGTTATTAGGTATAGACTTATTGATTTTTATAAAAATGTAGAGTTGCGCTATTTTAATTCACAGAAGGCTTTACACGTGTCCACTGTATCGTGTGTTCCCCGGTAATATTTCGCTTACCTACCCTACCCCATATTCCCACCCTAAGGTGTCGTAAAAGCCGACTAAGGGATAACAGCAATTAAGAGAAGGGGCTAAATCCACCAGCTTGCCAACGACCAATGCTGGCCACGTGAAGTCAATTAGTGTTGCGATTATTATTTTTAATCGACTTAAAAAAACGGAGGAAGTTGTTGGTATTTCGTTTTTGTTTGTCATTTGGTCGTTCGTCGTTTTAAATGAAAGGATATACCTATTTCCAGATTGGTCCCATTTTTATCAAAACCCGGTTTGTTAATGAGATTCATGAGGAATTGTTGGAACTCCTCAAATATTATATTGATTTTAGTGAATTCATCATGTCAAGCATTTGTATTCGATGTATATTTATTTTATTTTGATGTAGTGCCTGCGTTTACAAACATAAAACGTATTTGATAGGACATTATAATGATATTTGTAAGGAAATGCAGAACTTGAACCAGCGAGTAACCCTTAAATCTATTCCCTCAACCACTGCGCCAACAGTGCTCCATAAGTCATAAGATAATTTCTTAACATTAAATCACATCCGTTTCCTCGAATATTATACAGAAGCATGCCTAATACGTTTAGAAAATAAGTACTAACTTATAGGTATTCCCACGTACCAAATAGGTGGCGAGACTATTGCCATAAAATGTGTACAAATCCTGACTCCGTGATGCTAGCTGATACTAAAAAATCAACATTATGCTCAGCAGTAGCGCTTGCAAGCGCCAGACCACCGACCATCCAACCAAACGGATATTTACAAAAATAAAGTTCTCTAAACAACCACTGTTATACCCAAAAACAAGCGAATGACGCAAAAACCCCTACTTACCACGGCCCAACGAATTTATCCGCAACAAACTGTCAGAATCAATCAATGCATATGGCTGACTACGTGCGAAGGGTCCTTACTCGTATGTTGTGATCTTTTAAGTCGATATGATATGCGTTCAAGACTCCTCGAGCTTCCCGTACGTACTACATACGAGGGCTTATCTGTCGCTTTATCTTTAAGGGTATAAAGTCTTTACGAAGAACAACAACGCTTACTTAACTTTGTTTCAGTTTTCATGAAATCTTTTTAACAACTCTAAGCGAATGAACTTACATGTAGTATGAAAATATTGTATGTTTAAAATGACACATGAATAACGCATGAAGTTCGCATTATAGAGTAGAGCAGCAGTGGTGGCCCAGAAGTAGTGACAAGTAGTTGTAAAGTCGTGGGTTCGAACTCAAGCAGGCTTTACTTTGTGTAAATTATAGCATCGGTAAGTACCTACTGATGAAACCGGCATGATGAATTGATGACCTAGAACCGAAACCAGTTCGAAGACGTGACGTCCACCAGGCGCCACGGGGTCATCGTGGTGGTATGTCACATTATATCAGCCCCTTGCAAAACAAAATTAAATTAAATAGGAGGTACCTATAACAACGTGAAATGTCGAAGCCATTATAGTAGGTACATATCCAAAAGCACACGAACACGCCGGGTAGCATCAAATATTATTTACGTTTTGACAGGCGTCTGGATACGATCTCGATCAGCTCATAAGTAATGTGTAAATTGACACCAAATTATATAGGTATTCAAACTTCCCGTAAGTACATTAGTGGTACTTATGCGGGCTTAATGAATGCAATAAACAAAATGAATGAAATGAATTATTCGATTCGATGCTTTCAGCACTTCACGTAAAGTATAAACCTATTCTAATAGTTATCCATAAGTTTGTTTTCTGACGTTACTTCTACCTATTAAAAAAAAACAAACCATACTTATACCTAAACTTAACTTTGAATATTACAAGTGCGAGAGTAACTCTCATTTCGTTGCTGACCGTATCTTCATTACGAATGTCAAACAAATTTATGTCGGCCATGTCCGTTCATCAATCAGTGTTCACATTGGGTGCCCAACGTCACAGTGGGCGACCAAGCGAGCTGAATTCCAATCACGAGCCCATAATTGTCAATTTGCAGATATGAAGATCCAATTAGAGTTCTGTGGCTCTGACTTGGGTCCTAAGATGCGTGAGCATTGCCCGTTTGAGTGAACGAAGAAGGTAGGTACTCGTAGAACAAAAGTTTATTAATAGAAACTTTGGTTCGGTTGGCTTGGTAGTACCCAAATGGTGCACTTAGTTGTAGATTCATGTTCTTAGCGTTAAGTACGACTATAGGAATATAAAATTTATTATATCTATGGTTACGACCAAAGAGTTTTAGAGAAAGTGAATGATTTTTCACTTTCTCTAGAAAACTTATTTTGCTCCCACTGTCTTTCCTATCTCTTAAAAAGTAACTAAACTGTAAGTAAGGCTTCAAATGGGATGCACTATTGTGCTGAGATAAAAAAAAAACAGAGGTTAAAAAACCATTTGCGGTGACAAAGCCCACATGTGTAAACTTAACATGATTCCGACCCTAACAGTATAGGGCATTACAGCCAGTTTTCAAGTAAGTGTATTGAAAAAATAATTTTACAATAGCACGACTTTCGTTTATAATAAATAATAATGCACTATTAATTCCACTGCATTTATAAATTAATTAAATGCTCTGTTACTCGGTAGGTACCTACTTACTCAGAGTAAATTATAATTTTACTATGGCAGTTCGTTTGCAACTTAATGACTATTTCGTGCTCGAAAAAGGTTTAACAGAACAATTTAAATGTTAACTAATATTATGATAGAACAATTTAAATGTTAACTAATATTATGATAATTAGTTTGGATTTAAGTGAAAAGCTCCCAATGACCGTGACATGCTAAAGGGAAGTTTTCATAATCACCACTGTTGGTTAACTGATTGGTGATTCTTTTTTGTTAACTATGGTTTGAGGATGCTATTGTGCATTCTCTTTAGCCATTGGTCGCATGTTTTTGGAAACTCTGGCGATGAGTTTACATCAGAGGGCCTAGCACGAATGTTTTGACGTACCTATAGTAACGTTTAAGTATCGTAAACGTAAGGTGCGTGGGCACGCCACTATTGCGGCGGTAAGGCCCCTCTTTGAGGAGTGGCTGGAGAGGCGCCACGGCGTCCTTACCTTCCGCCTGACGCAGGTACTCACCGGACACGGCTGTTTCGGGAGGTACCTGTTTCGGATTAAGCGGGAGGACACGCCCGGGTGTCAGCACTGTGAGGATCGCCCGGAGGACACGGTGGAGCATACGGTGGAGGTCTGCCCTGCTTGGGCGGAGCACCGCCGTGTCCTCGTCGAGGCGATCGGCGGCGGCGACCTTTCGCGTCCGGCCCTGGTTGAATCCATGGTCCGGAGCGAGGAGGCTTGGGAAGCGGTCACCTCCTTCTGCGAAGCAGTAATGCTAGCGAAGGAGGAGGCGGGCCGCGCGAGGGAAAGGCAAGGCCTTCGCCCCAACCGCCGCTACAGGAGAAGACGCCCCGGGCGTCGGGAGTCGCAGGGCGATCCCCGGCCACCGTAGGCGCGGGCCTGCGGACGGCGAGCGTTGGGTGGCTCGCTGTCCGATCACCACCAGGCCCGGGTCGATGGCGCGTTGTGTTTCACGCGCGCCTCAAAGAGATGTCAGCATAGAAGACGGGGCCCGCTAGGGCCAGAGCCTGCCAGGGTTGCGGAATTTGTTCGAAAGAGTCACCGCGGCCCTGGAACGCAAAGGGCTTTAGAAGGAACACGGATGGGTTTTAGTCAGTAAGAGTCTGACACGGCCTTCCGCTCCATCCAGAGCGGAAGAAGTCATTTGATGATTTCCCATCCTTAAAAAAAAAAAGTAAGGTGCGGACCAGCCCCAATGCTATCTTGGCAATGATCGCCGACAGGCTTGACTGCCCTTATGTCCGGCATTGTTGTGGCAGGCATTTTGCTGTTCAAATACCGGTTAGAAAACTGTAATTATTGTATTTATAAAATTTAATGACCAATAGTAGGTATAAATGGGAATAAATCTAATTACTTAAATTGAATTTCTTTAATTTTTGTATTGTCATTGTAATTGTGTGTCTAATAATTAGTATGAGTCTTGTAACTTGATTATGAATAAATAATAATAATAAACTTTCTTTCTATTGAAAAAACTACAACTAGGTACATAGTATTTTGGCGTTCTTCGGAACTCTAAAAATATAAAAAGCCCAATTTTTTTTTTGATCTTGGGGAAAAGCCTGACACATCATCTATGTAAGGTAACACAACTCTCTGATGACATCATTAGGTCTCTGATAGATCTTTAGACGAGACGTGAATTCCAATTCAGAGCAATAGATGAGCATTTTTGAATTGGATCATCCAATTACCGTTTCACCAAACCTTTGAATCTAACTAGTATTTTCTTTAGACTTGGGTTAGATTTAGGGCATCTCAGTTTTAAGGAACTTTACTCAGTCGTCATGACCACGAAAAAACCCTCGATTAATGTCAATAAATACACTACATAAAACTGTTATTTTGATAGAAAGATTGTATGCGAACTATTTTTTATTTCTGGCAATCTCGCTCTATTTGCGAGTAATACCAACATTCAACTATTTTCATATCCACGAGAATTGGGCCAACGTTGAATTTGAAATACTTTTCATTCGCCCCGTATACATTTTTAATTGATTTGATTCCAAAGCTACGGCAAAAGAAAACAAACTGCGGGTGTGGAACAATCCTGATTTTTTTTTTTTCGCATGATTTCACAATGAAGTATTTGCTGGCTCATATTTTTCTACGTATAAAAAGCCTTTTGGCGCCTTTGTCCGCTTTGCATAAAGTCTGCGCGGATCGGAAAATATTCCTTTGACTAGCTTCAACTATTTTTATTACAAGTTGTTGATTAATTTTCATACAAGAATGTGGTCGATCCGGGTAGGCCTTGTGGTCTTTGCAAATGAAATAGTTTTTCTCTTTATTTAAGGATAGAAATAGTTTTTCTCGTTATGAAATCATATGGCGCAAATGAGTGACGAGTTCAGAAATTACTGACCCTTGATTTATAAAGTTGAGTTAATTTATTTTAAACTCTAACCTGAAAACCTGTCAACAAAGTATTAAAGTAAGATTTGACAATTTTTTAACTCAAAACACTGACTTGATTAGGTAGGTATTTGATCAAGTCTGAAATGTTTATATTGAGTGTAGATATCTATACTAGTACTTACTATGTACTATCTATACCTACTAATATTTACAATCTGAATAGTTTGTTTGGTAGAACGCGCTAATCTCAAGAACTACTGGTTCGAATTGAAAATTATTTTAGTGTTGGATAGCCCATTTATAGGCTTTATTATATTACGCTAATACCAATAGGAGCGGAGCATTAATGAGAAATGTGACGCAGACGAAATTGTGCGGGTCAGCTAGTACAGTATAAAATGGACTCAACACAAGAAAACTACATTGTTATCGGTGGGTAGTAAGGTTCCACTGGCTGCTTTACGCTAACACGCCTCGAGACGATCCCAGACTCGCACTCTACACGGACTCGAACGCGTGTGCCTAAGTCTGCTTTAATACTCCACGATTAGTTTCAAACGACAACCTCGACAAGTATTGTCTATTCTTAGCCGCCAGACGAGAGTTCTAGACCACACGGATATCTAATTACAAGATCAACAGAGTCAATCTATTCTCAACAATGGGAAAGTTGAACAGCGTCCTTGAAGATTGCCGCTTGATGGCACATCTAGTCCTGCCTTTGTTAAAGTTATGTTCCAAAGATATCGGTAACGCTAAAAGGTACAGGAGCGAACAAAAGGGTGCATAATGGCACGGTCATCATCGTATCTTTATCGCCGCCACGTTTATGGGAGCCTGGTACTAACGCGCCTGATCGCGCCCGTTCGGAGACACACAGCCCGATATTACCTAATACATGCCGAGCACACTTCAGGAAACAATGCAACGTTATACGCGCGGCTATTATAGAACTAATAGGGGAAGGAATAAGGGTGGTAATGGTGTTCGGGTGGGCTTGCATTTGTTTGAATCGTGCGCGCAACAAGTGCG
>NDFZ01005493.1:1269415-1328255 GCA_002192655.3 Mamestra configurata
GACGTGTGTAATCAAACTGACATGTGCGGAATAAGGGTAGAAATAGATTGCTCATCATCATATTTTGAAACAAATATTTGAGCAGCGTGGAATTTTGATTTGGGTACGAAAAATCGGATGAAATATGCATGAGTGGCTGAAACAAAGAGATACTCGGATATATGCTTTGGCGGGAGAGGTTGCCTAGCTAATTAATGATCCCCTTTGGTCCGACATTAAGTTATTAATACAGTGTATAGTCCAAACGAGTAATTGTCGGTGTGTAAACAAGGTTTTGATGAGCCGCTAAATCAACAGTTGATTGGGGATAATCGCCGAGCGGAGTGTGTGGTTGCGTTGAGTGTTTGTTGATAAATAATAACACGCCTAATTAATTACGCATGTTAGATACTTACCTATTTATTCAATTCCATTTTCTTATTCCGTGAAAATAGTTGTTGATAACCGATTTTCACCCGAATCACGTGTATATATTGTTATGTTTTAGCAAACCGTATTCACGAAACTTCCGCGTATGTATTTTTCTATGCAAATTTTCGAGTGGCAAAGGTATTATTATCCCGCGTCTATTTCCCCGCGCAACTTTCAGAGCGAAGCCGCGAACGAGGAAAATCTTTGAAGTAGCGTTGTAGATACAACAAACATAATATCACCAAGTAATATGTCCCAATAAACATTATTTTGGAGATTTACTGAATCTTATTTAAGCTTATTTACTGTTATGTACAACAATAAACCTCACTTAGGAAGCGATTTATATGAAAATTTCAGTGCACGATAATGGAGAGATTGAGAAAATCGATCAAATTGTGTTTCACGCTGTTCTATAGCGCTATATTTTTCGTCCTTATACCTTGATACTCATGATACTGTATTTATTCTTGCATGTAGGTATTTCACCTAGTTGAAAATTCAAAGAGAACCGAGGAGAATAAATTTTAAAAACATTTTCAGTGTAACTGGATTTCCAGTTGGCGCTGCAGAGACTGAGCTAATTGCATTCAGATTAAGAGAAAGCAAACTGCATATTGTATCGGGCTTATCCAACTAGTGCTCCGGCGTAGAGGGCCGCTAATAGGCCGTCACGGAAAATGGCGCGAAACAACACTGATAAATATTACTAATGGACCGTATGACGTAGGTATCACTTTTATCAGCGAACGAGGCTTGTCTGTAGCTCCATGCTATTAATTCCCAACATAGCTGGCTGCTGATAAATGAATGTTCGTTCATTCATATTTATACTTCGCTAACCATCGGAAATGAATGTGTCGCCGTAACGGACGGCACGGCGATACTACAAAGAGCTCTGAATCTCTGATTTATTTCTGTCACTTCACCGTTTCCGACAAAAAGGAATAAAAAGTCACACGTGGAGACTTAAGTGTGGTCTCAACGTGTTTTATTATATTTCGTCCCCAAATTCATCATTGTGTCGCAGAAAGGCTCCGAAAATGAATTTTCTTTTCTATCAGATGTAATAAAGCCAGTGTATTTTACGACCGTCTTAATATAGAATCCACGTGAAGTCATTTTAAACGAGCTCATCTTACTTTACATTCGCAGTAATCTCAAATTTCCTGAAGGCTCTACGTTACGAGCATTTAAAGTATATTACGCTCATAAACCGCGTCCTAATAAATCGCGTAAACAAAATCGACTATAGCTGCACACGTTGTTTGCATTTTTCCCGAAGCACTGTTGTCCGCAGCGTTCGAAATAACCTCGTTGGGGCACAGACGAGGGTACTTAAGACATTCAATCTAGACAAAAAGGGGACACAACAGACCTTAAGGCACTGCAGGGGGCAAGGGATGAGGCAATTAGGGAGGGCTGACGTGCCGAGCGGCAGGATACATAAAGAACATACAATATGACAAGACACGGACGGGAAGACAGATTCACTGCCGGCTGAATTCATTAAGTCGTGGCAATTAGCCTCGTACCCCAAAGAAAACCTTTGAACTTAGTAAGTCTTCATTACTAACTCGAAAAATATTATTTAACAAAGTAAAAGCGACTAGTTTAAAACTTAATTAGATTTACCTACCTAAAGAAAACCGAAGGAAAGCGGATTACGAAATTGCCTAATCAGCGCAAATAGCCAAACCAAAATTGTGTAAATTGCGTTCTGTAAATCAGGTGCGAAGTGTCGTTAGTTACTAGCTTTTTTATTTATTTATTTAATATGGGTTTGCTCTTGACTCTAGTCTAGGTCATAGATGACAGAGACAAAGTCGATGGAGCGAGCTTACCCAGAAGAAGCCTGTTGTTATATTCTAGTTGTTTGTGCTTTAAGAGCTATTCAAATCGGTCGTAACAGTCTGTAACTGGGTGCTCGTTGTGCAACGACATCTGGGTCGAGAGGACGTCCCGCACTGGCCGCATCCGCCACCCTAGAGAGACGTCCGGAGACAACAAATGTCTACAATTTATGGGACCTAAACAGCCTGGTCCACATTTAACCAAAATTAATGGGTGACGATGAATGAATAGGTAGGTACGTTTCGCTCAAGACGTTTGTTACTGGAGGCACAGATAATATAATACTAGCCTAGAGGTAAGAGACACCCTCGTTAAGTTTGTATAGGGTAGGTATATTATTCATTTTGTGGGCTCAAATATTTAGTTAGAAGATGTTCGGGACTCAATTTATTTGCGTCGCACCGATAGTTTATGCGCGAAGTGACAAATGATACCTTTCTCTACAAATGTCCTGAGGGTATCGTACATACCTACGTTATTTATGTTTTTACGCAAGACCCCTTCAAGATGTTCTTATGTACTTAAAAAAAATACAACCGACTTCCAAATAAAAAAAACACTACAAAGTATAAAATAACTTTAATTTCGGAAGTCGGTGTTTTTGTATTTTTTGTTAAAAGTTTTTTATTTAACACTTTTTAGTGGCACCTACCCTATACCTAACAACACCACTAGAAAGTCACAGGAAAGCAAAACACGCAATTTCGTTTACTTGGATGACATATTTTCTATTTCCTCCATTTTTTGATTTAAAAACCAAACTACTGAACCGATTTTGATTAAATTCTATGGGACCAATCGGAACGTTAATCTTTTCACATGAAATAATGTTTGAAATTGGTTTATAAATGACGGAGTTATGAGGTAAAAGACATAAAAAAAAATACAACCGAATTGAGAACCTCCTCCTTTTTTAAAGTCGGTTAAAAATGTATTGCTTGCTGCATCGGGGATCGAACTATTGACGTTGCATTATCACGTTCCTCTACAATGAACTACGTGAAGGAGTTAGAACTTCAGTTTTCTTTTGAATCTAACTGTTATTTATCGGCGACGAGCTGAGTGGCCAATTTAAAGAGGATATATTTTACGTTTATCAGTCACGAACTAAAATCGCGACCTCGCCGACTTTTAGAAGAAGTTCAAAACTTCAAGGAAAAAAAACTGGCTTCGCAACTTGTGTCCAATATTCTCGGATTTTACTTGCTTTTGCCGCAAACATCAAAGTTTCAAACTGCATTGCAGTTTCGTCGTGTCTCGTAATATTTGGATTCCAATCTGGCGTGTAATATAATCAAAAGTTTTTACAACTGTCGTTATCTTTATGACAGGACACGAGTAGTCTGTGAACAAGAGCTTGATTGGCACATAAAGGGAAGTTCTTTGTATCCTAGATAGACGTTTTATTTCCTGGATAGCTCGTAATATGTTGTAACACAGCAGTTCTCTCCGCCGTGTAACCATGCAGCCATATTTTCTGTGTGACGGTTTCTTATTATATGTTAAAGGGAAAAGCTATTTATACTTTAAACGGATTTGATGTCGCTTCATGAGGGTAGGAAATTAAAATTATGGGTAGTTAAAGTAGGCAGTGGCGGATCCTGGATTGTTGTTTGGGGGGGCGTGATCAAGCTAATTAAACACGAAAAAGCACATACTTACAATTTTATTTTGCTTAATTCATAACAAGCATCCTTCGATTACTTTTCGTAAATTCCTCAATGGCTTCTGTAGGTTGTAGACTACCAAAGATATCTCGGTAAATTTGGGGGGGTGGGGGGGAGGCCTTTAATATCAAGGCCTTTACTGATCTGAGGGGCAATTCTCGTATTTTTAAGGAGCGTTCGAAATCGCAGTCGCGAACTGTCAAGAATAGTTTTCTCTAACATCGATTGTCTTTGCGAGGACA
Source organism: Mamestra configurata (assembly GCA_002192655.3). NCBI lineage: Eukaryota > Metazoa > Arthropoda > Insecta > Lepidoptera > Noctuidae > Mamestra > Mamestra configurata. The sequence continues at coordinate 1,273,590 of NDFZ01005493.1, forward strand.
TTGCGACTTGAAATGGAACGATTTTAAAGTACAAGAATTGGCCTTCGGAATTTCTTTCACATGGGAACAGATACATAGCAAATAGGTTATATTGCACGTCATTTGACATAATCTCTCGGGTCATCGAGCAGTGAGGGTTTCGACTAGAGTGTAACGGGGGCCATTTAGTGGAGGCAAATGTGGCGGCGGAGGTGCAGAGATCCTTGGATGCGAGGTTAACAGAGGCAAGGGCGGAGGTGGACAAAAGACGAATTAACATTTTTTCAAATCAATCAAGGCGTAAACTTTGTTACACCAAACAATTTTCCAGCTTTTTCACCTGTGATTGTTTAGCAGTAGAAGGAAAACATTAAAATTTCGAGTGTGTTTTAAGTTTCCAAGCGCACAACATTTAATGTCGTCTCCGTTACATCTACGCATCCGCATATGCCGCTTGCAGATGTACGATTAATTGAGAAATTTCCGCACTTGTGGAGTCAGGGGCGATCCGTTTCAACCCTAATTTCGATTGCGGTACCTAACTATGATTTATTTTCAGAAATATTGCTCGACCCCACTTAAATGACTTCCAGGTCCGGATATAGCGGTGCGTGACCTACCCATTATTGGGTCGCAAACACTAAATAGAAAGTCTTTCTTATGTAAAGGTTAAATTAAATTTAAAGTGAACCCGTAGGTACTTAGAAGGACCGAAGTCCTAGTGGAAAATGTCCCTCCTGCTTAATCTGTCAAGAAATTAAAGTCTTTAAATTGGTTTCTTGACTTAATCTGCCCCGTAACTTTCTATGACAAGCTTACGTTTGCAGTGAATTTCTTTGCGCGTTGCTCTAGTCTCTAGATTTTCAAATGTCGTTTTGGTTTAGGCTCATTGTCTTCCAAATTCAAAAACCTGTCCTGTTGAATTATGGAGCACGATAGAGTGGGATAACCCTCTGAACTGATTGACGGATGTCGTCGACTTCGGGTTTGTTGCGAGTATCTCTGATAAAGGGCGACAGTTCCACACGCAACTACTGAGAAAGTTAAAGTTACGTAAAGTAATCGAAAGCTCCGACCCCCAAGTAAACACGAGCCGGCTCCGTTGACCCGGCACGCTATAATAAATTCAAAACTTTTAACGCGGCCTGCCCCGCCAATCTGAGAAGCCTCCACCACCCTAATTACTCCAAGGAGCGCCTGATATCCGGATATGCCATGCTTCCAACATTTTAACGAGACCACAAAATTATATTAACTTAATTATATTTTTTTCGAGCTTCCGACAATAAATGGCAGTCATCTCGGCACCCCAACCGAATTACGGAACGAAATATTGAATTGAAACGTCCGGCAGCCGCGCGCCGCGTAGCCACGCCAGAATATGGAAGTAATCTCTGATTTTATATTTCCAGTATTTTTTAAATACGGAACGACAGAATTGTCCCATTTCCCCGCACTTTATTTTATTTAAGCGACGGCGAAGATAAGTGGCTTTATATTTATTTAGTTGGCGCTTTTTAAAAGCGACTTCCATTCTTTTTGCTTTGAAATGTTAAACCTGGCTTACTAGTGCTGGCAGATTTAATTAAATAACAGCAAATTATACTCTTTTTGAGTAATAAAAGTAACATTTGTCGAGTACATAACTAATACTTAAGGTTAAATGGAATTAATACTTGAAGCGAGTTAATTAAAATTTCTAACTTTAACGAGTGATTACTGGGCGACATAAGGGTAGTTATTTGCACTATGAAAAATGTAATTGCGGTGACTCTATAAGGTAGGTACACTGACACAATCACACGACGCGCCCATAGACATAAAATACCTACTCGTATTTATTCGCTCAGTCTGGCTTTTTCATTTGTTATTCGTCTCCCGAAGGCTATATCAATATTAATAGTGCAAGTTGATAAGCCCTCTGGTGATTAATCAATTTGTTTTAATGTAATCAATAACAAAGTGAGCTTTTGTTCAAAGAGAATAAGTATAGTTTTATTTTTAGAAAAGATTTTCTTAAAATACACATGGCAGAATTTTTAGGTTCGAGCATTTTAATTATTTAGTCTTATTTAAATCATGCAATCAATAAATCATCAGCTTTCAACCGATTTCAGGGCTTGTCTTTCTAACATGAAGATTAGAAAAACCGGTCAAGTACAAGTTGGACTTGCTCACGACGGGTTCCATAAGCCAAAAAAAAACATGTTTCTTGTATGGGGGCACCCCTTTTATACCGCCGAACTATTTCAGGCCTACATGCATCAAGGTTTTATGGCATCTTACAAACAAATAATTATTTTTAATTTGATTAGTTCAGAGATGGGCGTTTGTGGACTCTCACACTTTTAGGTAAAAGGTGTACCAAAGCGTGACGCCACGCTTAATTTCAGCGCACTGTCATCATCTCTTCATCTGCCTAGCATTTTCCCAACTATATTAGGGTCGGCTTCCAGTCAAACCGGATTCAGCTGAATACGAGTATTTTACGTGGAGCGGCTGCCTGCCAGACTTCCACAACCCATTAACTGGGTAACACGGTACTTTCTCGGCAAGACTGGTGTCAGATTGTCTGGCTTCTGGCAATCCGTAACGACTGCCAAAGATCTACAAATGATAGCTGGAATCAACTCCGAGTCTCGGTTAAGATGGTCACCCATCCAGTCGGTTTCAAAAAACGAAAAAACAGAAACTTCCGAAATTAAAATGATTTTATACTGTGTAGAGTTTTTTATTTGGAAGTCGGTTGTATTTTTAATTGATTTGATTTCAAAGCTCCGGCAAAAGAAAACAACAATCCTGAATTTGTGCTATGCACCTCGCATCCAGCGGGTTCCCGCGGCTTTCACCAGGCTCTCGTCGTCTTCCCTCGGCAATAATGCACTGTAATTGTATTATTATCATTTACAAGCATGCTGTTTTGTCAGTACTCCCAGAGAGTTTTTCAGATTGACCACAGAAATACTATCTAATACCTATCCGATCACATACACGTTGTATAAATATTAAGCCCCAAACAAATACGGATATATACTACCTCTATACTTATAGGTAATTCTATGTGTTGGGAGGGTGCCGGAGACGCGTATACCTAGTACCAGGAGTATCCTTCAAGGGACTGTTTACTTATGCATGGGAGCCATCCTTCACCGTGTGTACTTTGCATGGCTTTAAAGGACACTACACCCTTTATCATGCCTGTAAATTCGTTTACCCAGTGAGAGTAAAAGAGGGAAAGAAAATCTGCAAATTCCTTCAGATGAATGAGGGTTTTGTAAGGGAAATTTGTAATATGTTGGCTGCATAAATAGAGGTGTGCTAGCAACATGATGCTACGTTTATTCATAGTATTACCTACAGCAATGTAAATAAACCAATTTTAAATGACCGGTATTTATAGTCAAGTTCTGTTACTAAAGGTTTCGGAAAAAAAAAAATCGTCTCGTCACAAATTTAACGCAAATCCAGGGATGCTATGTTTGTGAACCAATCACAGCTAGATATTGCGTGTTAAACAAATTTGTCACAATATTTTTATAACAATTTTCGTTAGAGACACTGGCCCGAACTCACGCATAGTCCAATTAGCATTGTATTAATTCAGGCTAACAGGATTATTTTCGATCGGCTAAAGGTTATAACTTCATTTCATTCATGTATAAGCATATAAGGTAGGTACAAGACGTATAATATGCGAAGTCATTTACATGTAAATAAGTAATTTACTAGACATCTCTAGCAAAGGTGTTTAGAAGGCTAGCAATTTAAATGAAATATAATTTCTGGCAACTCTGAGCAGTGATGTGGGGGGTTTTATTACAAGAGACATAGTACAGCATATATTATCTTGTCTCTGGATTTTACTGTCTACGTAATGTCTATAACAGCTATAGACATTACGTTTGTAGCGTGTGAGGTTCAACGGTTTTTATTTTGACTAGATTTTGTTTGCGGCGTATTCCTGCTACTGCATGTGACACTGAAAAGGTATTCTGGAAATACTTTTCTGCAAAAATATCTCCATAAAATATATTCATATCATACAGAACGTTAAGCATGTTTTTAGGGTTCCGTTAAAGTTTAGTCTCCTCTGTCCGTCCGTCCGTCTGTCTGTCAGCGGGCTGTATCTCAAGAACCGTAATAGGTGTAATTTTTGCAGAGTGTGTATTTGTATTGTCGCTATAACAACAATTATATCAAAATAAAGGAGGCTCCTATACTAGAAACGTGTTTTTTTCGGTTTATGACACGAAACCCTTCGTTTGAGAGTCCAACACGCGCTTGGCCGGTTTTCTTCACAGAACTGAAGAAAACCGGCCAAGTGCGAACTTGTGAAAACATTTTTGACTCGCATGATTGAGTTTTGAGAGCAGCTCGTGGCTCAATAATGGCAACCACATAGGACGATCATCAAAGCTTGCCAAGGTCGGACCGTGGGTGGGGTGACCACCTTAACATACCGAGATTCCTCCGTGGCTCAGAAATAGGGTTGCCAGGTCTTAAAACTGGAAAGCCGAACAAACCAGCTAGTTTAGGCAGATATAAGGTAGAATTTAATAAAAGGCCGGACAACTTATCCTATTCAGGGTTGTGTGTCTTTAAATTAATATTTAGTAGCATCATTATAAGCAAATCCAGGCATTTTGACTCGTCAAACAAAACCGTTTTAAGTTATGATGAAACAATAAAATTGCATCAATCTTTAAAATCTTTATTATACAATTTTCAGTGAAAAACTTGAAAAATTTTAAAAGCTTAACATAAGCCGGACAGGCCGGACACGGTCTCATTTATCCGGACACGCATCCTAAAAGCCTGACTATGTCCGGCTTTTTCGGACGCATGGCATCCCTACTCGGAAAGCACATTAAGCAGTGGTCATATTCTATAAAAATCTCATCGTGAAAACTGAGGTCAAATGAACATGAAGTGAGCTGTCAATACATTCAATAAAGTTGGAGTGACAGTTCACTTGAAACTCGTTCCACCAAAGCTTTCACAATTGGATGTTAACAGTATAAACGAGCTGTTAGTCCCGGCTGTAATTTGCATAATTATCATTGACAGTCGTAACAGAAGCCCAGAAATCAGTCTTGTCAAGTGGTACCCAGTAATTGGGTGGTGGAGGTTTGATATGCACCCGGTTACATTGGAAGCCGACCCTAACGTGGTTGGGAAAAGGCTTGGTTGATAATTGAATAGTCCTTAACTGAAGATAGTGCGTTAATCGTTTTGAAATAACCTTAAATTTTGCTTTCTTATCCAAATAATCTTGGATAACATCTATTTCTTTGATTCCACGATTTCATTGAATTGGAAAAATGAGCCCATTTCGAATTTATTGCAAACGAAGTTTTCATTGAAATAGATGAATGTAGAGCGATTTATCAAACTTTTGTCAAACTCGTACGATCTCTGATAGCTTCTTTTCTAGTTTAAATGATAAATCTTTAGATTGAGAGTTTTGACGTGACGTTTTATTACTGGTCTATCTAGCTAAAATCTATTATTTGTACTTTGATGTAAGTTACTATTGCGATATTATTTAATAGTAGAGATAATTGGGGACTTGAGAGGTCGTGATCTTACAGTTGAAACAAGATTAATTTTAATATAAATGTACGTGCCAAAGTTAGTACCTACATTATTAATTTATAACATACAAATGATACTTTTTTATCGCGGTATGACGCGGTCGCTTGAGATAATAAAACGTAAGTGGACAAAGCATAAGCAAACTACTGGTTCATAAAGTTAAGATGCCTTCAAAACGTTTGCGGACGGTTTAAATGGCGACCACCGTTCGGATCGGATCAGATAGTTTTTAATATAGAGTATAGGTAAATTTTTCCGTAGTCAAATCAGCCTTTTTTTTGGATGGGAAATCATCAAATGACATCAGACTCTTACTGACTAAAACACACCCTTGTTTGTTTCCACTAGTGTTTCTTCAAATGCTCTTTGCGTTCCAGGGACGGGATAACTCTTTCGAATAGTTCCGCAATCCTGGCAGGCATGGGCCATAGGGGCTCCGTCAATGTCAAATCAGTTTACAGTCCATTACTTACATAGTAATGGATGTAGCCTCTAGAAGTTAGAGACGGCCTCATAATTGCTTCTTGGCCCTGAGGCTGAAGGTTTCATTGACAAGGTATATTTGAAAGCTGTTAAATAGGACTTCGAAATCACTGATTATTGATGTGTAACATCTTTCCTCACGCTTTCCTGCAATCTGTAGGAGTGATTTCGTGAAATGGGACGGAAGTGTGTAACAGGAAGCCAGGGAAGTGCGCGCTATTTGATTTGACCAATGACGCGCGAAGTGGTCGAGTTGGCTGTCAGTTGGGCCGGCTTTTAGTCAAATAGGATTCAGCTGAATACCAGTATTTTTCGAGGAGCAACTGCATACCCGAACTCCACAACCAAGTATCTGGGTAACACGGTACTTCCTGGCAAAGACCGGATTCAGATTTACTGGCTTCTAACAATCCGTAACAGAAGCTAATGAAGCCGGGATTAACAGCTTAACGTGCTTTCCGAGACACGGAGGATTCTCGATATGTTAATATGGTCACCCATCCACAGACCAACCTCGGCAAGCGTTGCTTAAGCTTGTGGATCGACCCGTGCGGTGACAATGCTGCTAGTATTACTACGAGTATTAGGTATTTGTGACAATACATAATTACATTCTTATCGATTTCGATACGAATACCATGATGTTACATATTTTTTGTACAAAGGGCAAACGGAGAACGAATTATTACCAAAGAACCTGTGCACTCTATGTCACCTAAAAATCGACCTTTATCGCAACTGTAGCACGGACGTTAACAAATTGTGAAAAGTTTGACTTTACGGCTAACCCGCAGGGAGTACCTACCTAGTTGCAACGACAAAAGTTCCTTAAATATTACAGTTATTTTTAAGTAGGTACATGTTGTTCTGCGTCCAACTTCAACCACTATTACATATATTTCTATGTACATATATTGGACAAGCCAAACGCAATTTATCGGTTGAATCCAGCCCTGAGTCGCGACGGAGAATTCTCTATCCGAAAAAGCCAATTGCATTTTCCTGATCGGACCGAGTCTCGAGATCAAATTGAAAGAGATGGCTTTAGCTATGGATAGGTAGTTTAATTGAGCCATCTTAAAATTCCATAATTATTTGAAAATGAAAGCTGATGCGATCAGTCAGTAGTATCTACATATTCTATCTTCTATACATACTTAAAAAAATCGTTTATCATCACTGACATCTACGTTTAGCCAAAACTACTATGTCTAGGGAGCTTATATTTGGAATATAATTTTAACGGATTTGGAAAATTATTTTTGTATATGATAGCCACATTCGTGAGGAAGGCTTATAGGTTATACGGGAAGGGTAAAAAACGGGATATGTGCGTACGCAGTCGCGGACAAAAGCTAGTTATTTTATAAAGTAAGCATCATCTAAGAAATTTCAACTTTAAGGGGGGGGGGGGGATTTGAAGCGGAACTTCGTACCGCGATAATCGACATCTACGCGGAGGCAGTAGGTAGCGGGTATGCTTGCACCGTTTCCATGTATTTTTGTAATAAGGTAGCTTTTCCAGTGACTTTGTTGCAGTGGATTATCCCACATGAACTGTACTGGGATAAAGCAGCCCATAGACACTAAAGCCACAGTAGATAAATATATTTATCTACTGTGCTAAAGCGATGGTGTACTCTCAGCTTAATAGGTGACATAATTTCTCATTATCATTGTAGAATTATTACTGTCATACAGGGAATAATGTTATACCCTGGGGTACACATAACATTACATAATTCTTTATTTTTACAATAAAACTCACTTATGTCTGGCGACTTCGACTTCAAACGTCTTTTATTTCAAATTCAAAACCTGTTGCCCTACTATGCCATCCAATTCCGATGGTGTAAATGGGATAGTGCTATTCGCTATGTATTGCTCCGTCTCCCTCTTAGAGCGGAATCATGATCGTTTTAAGACTTCATAGTAGGGCGTTCTAAATTTGCGTGTCCCTTTTAAAGTACCGCCGGACTGTTTCATGCTTGCATGCATGAAGGTTTCATGGTATGAATAATTATTTTCGTTAGGTTTAGTTGAACTACAACTCCACTTATCTATCTTATTTTGTATCTACTTTATGAACATTTCAGACGCTGTTTGAAAATAAAACTTTGTTTACTTTAAAACTATCGGTTTTTCTCATTTTGCGTCGGGTTATCATATTCACCGTGACATAGGTACTTATTAAGGGTCCCGCCGTAACCAAAAAGAAAAAAAGAAGCTTTAAATTTCGTTCTATGCTTCTGATTTCTTATTCAAAATTTAATAACCTAGCCATTGTCAAAGTTTGAATTTTAGTCAGTAAGTGTCTGACAAACTATTCCGCCCCCTCGAACGAAGATCATCCATGAAGATAGCAACACGAAAAAAAAACAGAAGGATAGAACGAAATTAAAAAGGTTTGTTTTTTTCTAATTGGTTACGACGGGATATATTGTCTTTTGAAAAAATAAATAATGGCAACCTTTATTATTTTCTTTGGCCAGTATTTGTACCAAGATTCAAGTATATTGGCCCAAATAATAAGATTTTACAAACTTCTCCTACCTATTTCATCCCCATAGGAAATTAATTTTCAAAAATCGTTTCTTATCGGATGCCTACATAATGTAAAGAGAAGTAAAAGATGTACCAAAGCGTGACGCCACGCATAATTTTAGCGCACGGTCAGCATCATCTCTTCATCTACCTAGCCTTTTCCCAACTATATTAGGGTCGGCTTCCAGTCAAACCGGATTCAGCTGAATAACGTGGAGCGGCTGCCTGCCAGACCTTCACAACCCATAAACTGGGTAACACGGTACTTTCTTGGCAAGACTGGTGTCAGATTTTCTGGCTTCTGGCGATCCGTAACGACTAGGTACCAAAGATCTACAAATGACAGCTGGAATCAACTCCAAGTCTCGGCTAAGATGGTCACCCATCCACAGACCGACCTCTGTAAGCGTTGTTTAACCTTGAAGATCGATCCGTGCGGCTGTTATTATTTAGCCACGAGCTCCTGGCACGGCATACCGTCCTCTGACACTGTCATTATTTTTTGTTTATAGGTATGAGAAACAATATTTCCTGGTGATCCAATAAAGGCTACATTTTCTTTTCTTTTGCGGTACGAAACGCTAATAAACACTTTTTGCGATTACAAAATCAGAAACTTGCAGTTGAAGAATTGACCGTGGGATGTGTGGGAACACAGTTTTTCAACTGAAAAGTTGGGTTTCTCCTGCAAACCTATACCTACTTATCTTTGTCAGAGTAATGACAGTGCTTTGATGGTTTGTAAACTTCAATAGGTAATGTATCACTCGGAAAAAACAAAGATTCGATTTAATTATTATTATTATTTTTTTCTTAGCCTATTCTGTCCCACTGCTGGGCAAAGGCCTCCCCCATATCCTTCCAGACATTCGATTTCATTTATACGAACTATATACATACGATTTTCTACGGAGCCCTCGGTGCGCGAGTCAGACTCGCACTTTTTTAGGAATCTGTTCTATTGCCAGTTAAATGACACCGTGATACAAAAAGGTCAGCAAGTTATCTATGCCAGGATTTAGGGAAAAAACCATATGAATTAGTGGTTAATATCCGTCTTTGTTATCAAAAGTCTTATAAATGGCGAGGAGTAAGCGTTTTGCTTCACTATTCTAAGAGTTCATCATCAGGGTTAACGCTCCATCTTCCTCTCCTGGAACAACTTTTTAATTTGTTCAGTAGAAATAATTTTAAATTAAAATGTGTACAACGCAGAGTGTGCTAGCGTTGGTGGCGCTGTACGTAGGATTGGCGCACTCTTAGGGTAAGTATTTATTTATACTTATACTTTATTTTTCACATTATCAATGTTGTAATTTCAGTGTGTTTTGTAATTAGACGTGTCCTTTTTGGACGTGACAGCAGAGCCTCTGCTGTCACGTCCAAAAAGGACACGTCTCCCAATGAAGGAATTTAGGTACTTTCTTAGCATTATTATCCTGCATATTAACTTTTTTGGGGGTCAGACAGACTCCTGCTGAATATAAACCACACGGTGTTCTGCAGCTATCTCTTGCCGGGGCGCTAGAGTGCTTGGGCAGGATTGGTTGGTCATGACGCACCCCCAGCACACTATAGGCCAGCCTTCATCTAAGGAGACGCACGCGAACCACGTGCCGTCGTCTCGGTTTGTTCAGCTGACAGACTCCCCAAGTCAGTCACGGCCGCACCGGAGCGCGGAGCGCGAGGTTGACTGGTCATCATTACGAGCCCCCCGGTACCCGGTGCATATACAATGGTTATCCCTATGGGATGGAAGTTGTATTCTCCTGTTCCCTTACCACCTTTTTTGTTTGCGATCATTTCTTCCTTGCATAAGGAGGCGACGGTGTCCCACCAAGTCTCGCTTCCGACCATGGACTAGACTACGGCCGGAATCGAGATGTATGAAAGTAGAGCACGTCTTCGTCTTACATGTATCTCTTTCTACAGCCATATAAAAATTACCCACGTTTATAAACCGTGATCCATCTATCATTCGGTCTTCCTCTACACAAAACCATCTTCTTTCCTATTTCCTAAGCCCACTTGACCCCTGATGGCAAGCAAATATTAAATTAGGCATAGCGGTTTATTTGAATATCAGCTTTCTCTTTTTTCAGACCTTGCCATAGCTACAGGAAATCTGCTAGAATTTTATGTCTATAAAACTAAAACGGAATCAGAACGTTCCTCGCGGCATTGGCTTACGACGAAGTTCATAACATAATGTTGTACGTCGACAAACAGAGCGACACTGATGCTATATGTGGTTATCACATATCTTCTATGCAATACAAATACTTAACAGAAAGAAACGGAAGAAACATTCATGGTATCGCCTTCGACCCCGCCACAGAATTACTGTTCTTCACGGATACAAAAGAGAGAAGTATTAATTGGATCTCAATAAAACCTGGATCTAAGAACAACGTTTACGGAAATGTTCTAATCAAGATGGATGACGGGATCCCGACTGACCTTGCTGTAGATAGCTGTAGAGGGTTGGGTTATCGAACTTCATCATACTTTATTGATTTTAATTATCATAAACTTTTGTAGATGTACATTTAAAAAGGTTCTGGTCGCATGCTACTGTAAATACTAAAGTTAGACAGGCCAAGCGAGTACGACCATGATCTCTCACTGAGACACTGTCGCCACACCAGCTACAGTGTCCCCCCGTGTTGATTTGAATCCAACAACTTCTTTAACTGTTTAACTTTATTTATAAAATTGGTTGCAATAATTTTCACCATTATTTTCTAGTTTCATGTTTTTCAGATATTTTTACGTAGTTTAAGTTTTTTTAATTTTGGTTTTATATTTTTTATTTATTAACAGGTATATTTATTGGATCAACACAAACCTCAAGACGCCTAGAATAGAGAGAGCTCGATTTAATGGATCCGATAGAGAAGTTGTAATTCATTCTACTTCAGTGTCTATCAGCTCAACTTACAAATTGCAGCCAATAGCTAAGCTGTGTAGCTATTGATCAACGGACACAGAAAATATTCTGGATTGAGCCTACGGATAGTACCGATGCCAACCTTTGTAGTGCAGATTTGAATGGCAGAGGCAAGAGCACCGAAATTTATTTTTCACTTGGTGATGAAACAGGCTTCTCCAATCTATCAAATACATTAACAATTTCAAAAGAAACCCTCTTCGTGGCGGCTTGGTGCCAAAAATGCTCAGTTTGGGATATTTCTATATCTTCCTGGGCTTCTGAGCGTTTTCTTCGGTTGAACAAAGAAATCCCAATCAGTATAGCGGCTAATTATAAAGTGTCAGACCAATTCCAAGGAATTAATGATTGCAGAGCACTAACAAGTCTGGTACAAAGTAAATTTGTGACCAAAATTGCTTCACAATACGTAGGGGAGTTCTGTGTTCATGGTGTACAAGTTAATGGACAACCTCTTTAGGTTACTACGGTGAGCGATGCGACGACGTTTCAGTCTGTGAGAACGATTGCACCTGAGGCAACTGTAGTTTCAATAATGAGGGACTTTCTTAATACAAATAAAACATAGTTTACTCCTTGTATCGTTGTTTAATTAAATTTGGTTACGACAAAACGAAAACGAGAACAGGCGAATCTGTTCACGTTTTCGTTTTTCATATGTGAAGCCGGTTGTAATTGAATGGTGAACGGTGCGAAATTGAATGGTGAACGTTGTGGCCCCTTAAAAGGATAAGCTAATTTGTCATTATGTTGGTAATTAATTACGAAGGATGTGCAACTGTTAAATGCGACACTTTCACTTACACACGTAAGTTGTAGCTGATATATTGTTACGAGCTTGGGGTTCGTGACAATAAAAACAGCCGATTAAATAACCAAAATGACACTTTAATTTAAAAAACACTAATTACCACTTTAAACTCACTAATTATTAAACACAAGTTCACTACTGATCACTTTATTCGCACTTGAAGATCGCTTCCGAAGTATTCGCTTGTATCGCTAATCCAATACTGACTCGGTCGCGGAATACGCGCTCCTTTTATAGGTCAGTTTATTCTAGAAACTTCCATTCTCGAAACATCTGGAAAGTACTCGTAACTACCGCTGCCGACTGACCAGATACCGAGAAGTGTAGAATGTTCTGGCAAAGAAATGTCTAGAAGGTACTTGACTCTACTAGTTCTGCTACTCGATACTAGATGGCGCTAGTAGTAACTTAATGTACCCGACATTATTCTGGCGCGTAACAATATTTTCAAATTGGCAATAATCCATCTAAAACAATGATTGTTATTTTTTAATCTAGTTAAGAATATCTATTTTGTTATAAATGTCTTATTTCCAAGCTTTTTAATAATTATTTTTTTTGTATAGATTCCTAGAAAGAAGCATTAATAATAATATCTTTATTCTTCAAGTGACATGTGACGTGTCAACTGTGTTAGTAACAATATACCTTACCCCTCTGCAGCATTCCTATTCTAATCACTTACCTTAAACCATGCATACATGTGAATCACTGTGACTCTGTGACACACCTAACACCGAGGTGGACAGCTTGCTGCAGTGACTCACAAATAAACAATCGAGCCTGCTCGCCACACAGCGCAGAATAAGGTTGGGGCTGGCCCGCAACGGCGCAGCAGGAAAGCGCATCGTTTCCTCATCGTTGTATAAAACAGTCGACTCGAGCGACGCACTACAGAAGTGGGACAACCCCATCAATATCCTGAACGCATTATTATATTGCATGCAGAGGACGCTGTTCGATTTCTACGTGTAATCGGCCCACATAGAGTGCAATATGCACGAAACAAGGTTATCGTGCAAATTTGCGAGCCATAATATTTGGCCTAACCGACAGCGCCCTTCGCTCTCGCTCAATACCTCCGTCAAGACAAGGAATAAGGTAAAGGTTTTATCCCTTTGGTTGCCTCCGATACCAAAAACTATTTTTTTTAAATTACACAAAGCTTGTTATTGTTTTATTTGGCCTGTTTTATTTGCAAACATCAAATGTAATGAATGACGATTATTATTGAAGAGGTCGGAAAAAAATTACTTAATAAATTCTTTACATCGCATGCGCTGCGAAAACTATTGATGATAGAAGAACTAGTACTACAGTTTACCGGCCACGTCCCTGCTATGTGTGAATCAACCTTTAGAGAACATTTCAATTACTACAAAGAAGTCCGCGGTAGCATTTATGTCTCTTTTATGGTTTACTTTATATATAATAACGATTTTTATGACATTCAAATTTGGTAATCACATCGCATCACATCACATCACACTAATATAAAGGCGAAAGTTTGTGAGTATGTGTATGTTTGTTACTTCTTCACGCGCAAACATCTGGACGGATCTTGATGAAATTTGGTATAGAGATTGTTTCAGTCCCGGGACAGGACATAGGGTATTCTTCCCGAGACTATGTTCCCTTGGGATAATTTTCGACATTCACGGAGGCGGAGCCGCGGGCGGCAGCTAGTATAGTATAAATCCTTATCTAAGTAGTGAAAGTGTCTACTTAGTGTCTAAATAGTAAAAGTGTTTACATTATAGCAAAATTGCCGTTCATATCATTTAATTTGAATGAATATCATCATCTGCCTAGCCTTTTCCCAACTACATTCAAACCGGATTCAGCTGAATAGCAGTATTTTACGTGGAGCGACTGCCTACCAGACCTCCACAACCCATTAACTGGGTGACACGGTACTTCTTGGAAAGACTGCACTTTTTAATTCGGGCTGATGCACAATATTATTGATTGTGGTAATTAGATGTTTACTTTGTTAGTTTATACTGATTTGCTCTCGTGCGAAGTCGGGGCGGGTCGCTAGTACTGACTAAAACCCACCCGTGTTCCTCCAAATGCCTTTTGCGTTCCAGCCCAGGGCCACACTAAGCCTTTCGAATTAATTCCGCAACGACCTATTAAGGAGTACCACTCCTTTTTTACGTATTTTCACTAAAACATTGTTTAACGGTACAGACACTTTTGTATCTTAAATCGATGCAGCGCCTCTAGTCTCGTAATATAATGACTGTGACATCGGGACGGACGGACAGATGACAGCTAAGAAACCCAAAAATGGCAACATGATACAAAGGGGTCAATAAGTTATCTGTGCGATGACTGAGGGAAATCCCGCTTGTTATTGAGAGGTTATCATCATGCGCCTTTCTTATCACATGATATATAGCGCTTATATACAGCGAACATAGAGTTTGCTACAATATTACTAGAGGTGCGCGCACCTTCTTTGGACGAACAACTTTGTTTAGATCTCTGAATACCTAATCAAAATGTGTGGAAAGCAGAGTGTGCTAGCATTGGTGATGCTGTATCTAGGATCGGTGCACTCTTGGGGTAAGTAAAAGGGCTGCAATAGGGATGTTGCCTGGGTTAAAAAAATATGATTCTATTTAGGCCGTCAGATTATCGAAATATTGGAAACGTATTTTTTATTTTATCAAATCAATCAAAAATTTATAAGATAAAACGCATCAAAAATAAGGAGTGGGGGCTTGTTACGTCACTTTCCAGTAAAGTTTTTACTGGTAAGTGACGTCAACGAGTTTTCAAGGCACTGTATCGTCTTCGTCTTCGTTTTTACGTGATAAAAAAAAATACGTGTCCAATATTTTTAGGAAATCCATCTGTCGGACTAATTAGATTTTTTGGTAAAATACCCTACTATTTTTACACATTATCATTATGTTGTTTATTCCAGGGTTAGTGGTTCCTTTGTGTTTTTAGGCTTACAAATTAGCACTGGTCTGACCTGAGATTGTTAAAGCTAGAACGTTTAAATTTTTATTAAAATATACAACAAATATTAAGATAAACTCGACTTGAAACCCTAGACGGAGGCTGTCTGGGGCCGGTGACATGAATAACATTTTGTGCCGTTTACCGACACCCCTAAACTTCGGGGGATAGGGTTCACGTGTGATGTACAATAGGAGCGGTGCCTTTTTGCACCTTAGGAACTTCTTCACTGCTTAGCCCAGCATGTCTTCTTCCTCAAATGAATTAATTAGATGTCAAAGTTACAGTTTCCCCTTTTGTAGCCTTTTCGTTTTCGCGTAATACTCAAAACCATCCACATACATGTTTCCATGTTCCTTATTCCGCTGCGTTACGTGCCCATACATGACACCGACCTCCGGACATCACACACCTACATCTATACAAAATTTGAGATCTATAAAAATGATTTACAAAATTTGGTATACAAAAATTAATTTAATATTATGTGAGGACGATACACCCAGAGTATGCTACTTATAAGAACAAAGTATTACCAGCAGAGGTTAACTTATTCATTTTCTAAAAAAAAATTAGGTAAATGGTACTCACATATTTACAGATAATCTTAATAACCATTAATTAAACAGAAAATAAAAACACAAAAAAGAAACAGTATACCTATCTATAAAGTTAATTCATAAATCAACCAGTTTGATTTTGACTACACCCTTGATTGTCCTATGGAGCAGGACCAGCATGTTTCCAAGCATTCTTATCCTGAATGTAATCTTCTAATTTGTAATATGCTTGTTTACAAAGTGTACTTTTAACATAAGTTTTAAATTTTCTTTCATTTAGTTCTAATATGTCAGAAGGTATTTTGTTGTAACATTTAACACAATACCCCATGAAAGAAGTGTGGACTTTAGCTAATCTAAAAAATGGTTGATCTAATTTGTCTTTATTTCTAGTATTAAAATTATGTCTATCACTAATTTTACTAAAAAGATGTCGATTTTTCCGCACATACATAATATTTTCATAAATGAATTGGCAAGGGACTGTCATAATATTAATCTTTTTAAAAAGTTCCCTAAGAGAATCACGGCGACGCAGATTATAAAGGGCTCTGACAGCTCTCTTTTGTAAAATAAATATGGATTCAATGTCAGCAGCCCGACCCCACAGCAAAATACCGTACGACATAATGCTGTGAAAGTAACTAAAGTAGACCAAACGTGCGGTTTCTACGTCTGTTAACTGTCTTATCTTTCTAACAGCATACGCGGCTGAGCTTAGACGACCCGCAAGAGATGTTATATGAGGCCCCCATTGTAATTTCTCGTCCAATGTGATACCTAGGAAAACCGTCTGATTAATGAACTCCAGTTTTTCTCCATTCAATATGATGTCACATTCGCTACTTTTAACATTTGGTAAAGAAAATCTAATACATTTAGTTTTTTTTTTATTTAAAACCAAGTTGTTTGCCGTAAACCAATTTTGGACCTGATGAATAGAGCTATTGACGTCGTCAAGATTTTGTGAACGTCGGTCTATTTTAAATATTAATGATGTGTCATCCGCAAATAACACCATCTTTGGTTGATTTTTAAGTAATTGGGGCAAATCATTTATGTAAACTAAAAAAAGGAATGGACCCAATATTGAACCCTGAGGAACGCCCATTGTCGTTTCCGACCCTATTGAGTTTACACCGTTTATCTGAACTTTAACCTGTCTGCCCAACAAGTATGAACTAAGTAAACCAAGGGCTCTATTCCTGATCCCATAGTGCTCAAGTTTCAACAAAAGCGTCACATGGTTAACGCAGTCGAACGCTTTCGAGAGGTCGCAGAATATTCCAATGGCATCTTGCGACTCTTCCCAGGCGTTAAAAATGTTCTTTATTAGGGTGACACGGTGTTTGTCAGTTGTACAACGCCCTTTGGTGAAACCGTACTGGTGTTCATGAAAGATGGAATTTTTATTAAAGTGACGTAACATCTGACATATAGGATTATATCTACTTACTATTCCGAGAGAATGTTACCTTGGGATAATTTTCAATATTCACGCGGGCAGAGCCGCGTGCGGCAGCTATTTAAACCGTTCCATCAGCTTGGGCATGCTCAAGCAAAGCAATATTACCAGATTTTCATTACAATTAATACAAAGTGGTTTATTAAGCCATCAGCTTGTTCGGTAATGTATTTTTCTCACGTTTCAGACTTTGCTATAGGGAAAGGAGATCTACTAGAATTTTATATCAACAATATCAAAACGGATACAGTACGTTTTAAGTCCCAAAATCTCGGGGCGTTGGCTTACGATGAAGTTCACAACATGCTGCTGTACGTCGACAAACAGAGCGACAACGACGCTATAGGTGGTTTTAACATAACTTCCACGCATTACAAATACTTAACAGAAAGAAACGGAAGAAACATTCATGGTATCGCCTTCGACCCCGCCACAGAATTACTGTTCTTCACGGATACAAAAGAGAGAAGTATTAATTGGATCTCATTAAAACCTGGATCTAAGAACAACGTTTACGGAAATGTTCTACTCGAGATGGATGACGGGATCCCGACTGACCTTGCTGTAGATAGCTGTAGAGGGTACGTTACCTGTGATATTTGAATAAAGTTAATGCCAATCCAAATACGGAGCAAAGCCTCCTTCTACCGTTTCTCAAACATGTTCTGTTTCCACGTAAGCTAGTGATTTTAATAGCCACATTTATGTAGTTTCTCTAAATCTTTACGTTACTTATAACGTTCTTTCTTATAACTTTTACTGCAGCAGCACATAAGACGCGTTTTTATTTTAGCATGCAAAGTCATTGTATTAAAAAAAGGAGCCTGAGATCGGGCATTGTACATTAGGTTTTTTTTTACGAAATCTCTTGTATTTCGATAATTTTGTTTTTTAATTTACAGACTTATTTATTGGATCACCACAAACCTCACTATGCCTACAATAGAGAGAGCTCGATTCGATGGATCCTATAGAGAAGTTGTTATTAATTCTACTTCAGTGTCTATTAACTCAACTTTCAAATTGGAGCCACACAGCTTAGCCATTGATCAACGGACACAGAGAATATACTGGATTGACCCTGAGACTAGATTCGACTATAATGCTTACAGCGCGGATTTGAATGGAAAAAACCAGAAAAAAGAACTTCATTATACACTTGATGGTGAAATAGGTTTCTCCAATCCATTAAATACTTTGACGGTCTCAAAAGAGTCCATTTGTATGGTAGGATGGTGCCCAAACTGCGCCGTTTGGTTTCTTGGATTGCATTCCCAAAATTACAGATTCAATGTATTTCTTCGGTTCCATAAAGAAACCCCTGTCAGTTTAGTCGCTAACTTCAAAGTTTCTGATCAAATCAAAGAAAACCAGGATTGCAAACCACTAACGAGTCTGTTACAAAATAAATCTCTGACCAACGACACATTCAAAATTGCTACAAAATATGTGGGGGAGTTTTGTGTTCGTGGTATCCAAGTTGATGGGCTATTTGCTTGCAAATGCTCACCCGGTTACATCGGAGAGCGATGCGATGTATCTGTTTGTGAGAATTATTGTCTCCGAGGCAGCTGTAGCTCCAATGATGACGGTCTTCCCAGATGCAGGTAAAACAATATCATACACTTAGAACGGATATGGAAAGAAAGAAAAAAATGTTTATTTGGGACTCGCACAGGACCAACAACAAAATAAATGAATAAATAACAATAATAACGAAGTAATAAAAGCTACCAACACAAAAAGGCGTGTGGGAGGTCAAAAAGACCAGCATAAAATTATGCTGCGAAAGAAATATGATATGGCTTGTGACACTACGGAAATATCTAGGTGCTCACAAAACACAGACTAAATAAATAAGCAGGTAAAATAATCATATTTTTTCTTTCTTTCTTCATCTTGTGTTTCTTTTTGTTCATTAACATGATCAATCATCACGTTTTCGTTATTTTAGATGCAATGCAGGTTATTCCGGGGAAAGATGTGAAGTCGGCTTGTGTCATGGTTATTGCCAGAACGACGGTGACTGTTCCTTGAATGACAAGAGCGAGCCAGTCTGTGAATGCAAAGGAAATTTTGCAGGTGTTAGATGTGAGGTGTCAGCATGTCTAAACTATTGTTTCCAAGGGAACTGTAGCGTCAATGACGAGGGACTTCCTAAGTGCAGGTAAACACATATATAAATTGTGTACTATGCCTTATTTTGATAACAAAGTTGTTCCTCATTTCACATTTTCGTTATTTCAGTTGTGATGTCGGTTATTCCGGAGAAAGATGTGAGGTCAACGCGTGTCATGGCTACTGCCTGAACGCCGGCGAATGCTCCCTTAACGAGGAGGATGAGCCAGTTTGTCAATGCGTTGACAATCACGATGGATCAAGATGTGAAGCTACTAAGAATGACAATTTTATAAACACCCGTACGTCGTATTCAGCAGAAAGAAATCTAACCCTGGCTGATATATTTTCAAATTGGCGAAAACCCATCTCAAAAGTGACCGTTATTATGGAATCTAGTTGATTATTGTTTTTCTACGTTATTATTCGTTATTCGTTGATATCTGCTTGTCAATGAAAGTAAGTATCCGTTTTGTTGAAGTTTTCAAGTGACGTTCATAAGCAATTGCAGAAAGAATTTTCTTCTAGCCTTTGGCCACCTTCGTTAGGTATACCTGTGCATTTTGTTTTTTAATTACACGCGTAAATGTTTGCTCCGTGTTTAGTTACCAAACTTTATTATGTTGAAACTTTTCTGTATTTATTTTTATAAAAAACATGTTTGATACAAATCTAAAATGATGTAATAGGGGATTGTGAATCATACCCATTTACATGAAAATAAACGACGTACCTTGCTGGCTAATTAGCCTTTGAAGGACCCACTAGCCAGAAAAGGCTGACAATACGCCGTGGAAACGGAACAAGAATTTGCGTGGAACAGAACGTCAGCGTGCCATTATGGACCATTGTCTACAAGCATCACAACAAGCCAGCTACCTCTCTTAACTTTAACAACTGCTGCCAAATGACTAGCAGTTGCTTTTTATTTTTTCCCTCACCACAGCGCGTCCCAGTCGCTATTTGATTAATTTTAACAATTATTAAATACTAGCTTCTGCCCGCGACTTCGTTCGTCAACGTAAAATTTAGATCTGGCTCCAGTGACAAATTAAAGCTTCTAAGGGTCATAGCGTATGTAAAATATCTATTCCTGCCCCGAAAATACATCTTCATGTTTCGGGTCTCCGGGTACTATTGAATCTTTTTTGCTCAGATTTCCAGCCCCGGAAATCCTTCAACATGTTTCTGGTCTCCTGGTACTTATGAATCTTGAGCACTGAGTCAGCAGCGGCTCTGAATGTCAACTTCCTTCTCAGTCTCATAAATTTTATTTTCGTGAATTTTTCGATATTTTAATAGTTGGTCTGCTATTCGGGGCGAGAGATCATCAAAATCGGTCCAGCGGTTCTTGAGTTATAAATGGTGTAACTAACCCGACTTTGTTTTATATAAATTAAGATTAGGAACCTAATTTTATTTGTAACCATATCTAAAAACTAACTTGATATTCTTGACAGTAGTAATTAATTACTCAATTGTCACATAATTCAATTTCAAACATCAATTATTCAAGGCATTGCTCCAATTTTTAAATAGATTAAAGAAATATTACGATGAATCAGGGAGAATTTTATTTGGAAACCTTTTGATCTTTCAATTTATTTTTGAACGTCGTGAGACTGTATATTATTGTATATTCGAAGTTATTTATCGTGGGTTCGACCGCCCGGAAAGAAATTAATTTGTGCACAACCCCCCCGCGAGGCATGTTTTATGGCCCCTCGGGACCGGCAGGGTTATCTTCGCGAATCCGTTTGAAACCGAAAGATTTTCCAAGTATTTGTGAAACACGCACTTGTGGCGGAAAGCTGACGTCCTTATCCTCAAAGGTATGATAAATATGATGGATTTTATAATCACATTTGCTAGTCTTTCCGTCGTTTAATCCAAACGGCTTGAGTAAACAATGTTTCGTGTTGACGCATGTCTGAAGTCCATTAACGGATTACTAACGACTTCGGGAGGACCACTCGGGTGCTAATCTTTGACGCCACTATTACATTCAAGTGGCGGACGATTAAGAGTGTGAAAGAGTGTTTCATATTATGGACCAATGTTTATGAAAATTCCAAATAGACCGCCTGTTTTTGTATGAACTTTTCAGTTTTTAGCACAGGAATAACTCAAAGTAGAATATTTGTTTTCTAGCTTCGAAGTCCTGATTAACCAAAGAGTCAAAATATATGTATGACCCTGAATTATGTAGAGATAATTGTATTTAAGTAGGTTCACTTATAAATATTAAGTAAATTGATGGCCCTTTTGTTGACAACACTTCGTCACGTAAAGTACATTTTGTTCAGGAGATGCATTCTGAAAAAAGACAGCGTCACCAATAGCTGTCAAATATTTAATCGTTTTGGTTATATTTTTATAAACACAGCGCAATATTTGACAACAATTTGCCACATTGCCGACTGGCAGAATGCACCCATATATATGCCAGAATTTCATAAATACAATCACCATAACTCTAGCCGTTTCTCAAGCCTAAGCTTTCAGTGTACGCAGACGCCGAATATATTAGAATTTCACGGAGCGACTGCCATCTGACCTCCAGCCACAATAGCTGCATAGCTAACTTGATGTAGAGCGTGATCTATCTTGCGTATGCGTACATATTACGGCGGCCGTAACCTCTCACGTGGAAAAATTGTCGGCTCTTTATAGCCTTACCGGCCCACGGCAGTTCTACCAATATAATGGCTGAAAGCCAATTTTAATAACTTAAGTTTTCTAAGAAAAAATAAGTAGGTGGTAGCTATATTTCACAAAGGTCAGTATGGTGTCAACTGTTTTTTGTAACAATGTCGGGTCAGTCGGGTCACACAAAACAAAGAGGTTTAATGCGAGGGTATATTAATATTATGTTACCATAAACACGCACGTCTAATGTTTAGTTATTTTCGTCGTGATGTGATCGTAATCTTACTATTAAATGTAGTTTTACTGTTTTAGTTCGTAAAGGCGGCGTGAGGACTGAAACAACCGGATCTAGGCAGTTAGGTTAGTTTATCCTTTGTGTTAGCCAATAAAAAGGGGTTTTGTTTGCTTCTCGTTAGATCTAATAAAAGAAAGCTTCAAGGCCTGTTTAGGGCGAATAGATTTAATAAAGTTATAAGGATTTTTGAATAAGATTGTATATATTATTATTTGTTCCTACAATCTGAGTTTCCCAGTAACATTTTTCAACGTGGGTAGTAATGAGGATCTACCAACAATATCAGTTTTTTTATGTAACGTAATATTGTTCAAGGTAAATAGGCAAAGTGCCTAAATGAATACAGCTAGGATCGCAAAGCTCTGTTGTACCTATATTTGATCATAAAAATCGTACCTAATAAAGTCACTGCGCGAATTTTCCAACCAAAAAGTTTTCTTTATGCTTTATGGCGTTTAGGAAACAACAAATTAAGCAGGAATCCCGGGAGTTCACAACCTTTTAGTAAGTTATGGCGTTACAAATGCTACGATTAAACTAATTGAACCGTTTGGGCGAGTCGGACATAATGTACGCTTGTAGTCAGCCCTTAGAGGCTAAGTGTAATTTTCCGTAACCGACCCTTCTGTACGTTTCCGCGTAATTAATATTATAACACGTGCCAAACTCAATCAGAACTTCGGTAGCGAGAGGCTGTATAATTCGATGCCTTGTTGTTACGATTCTTTTTTTTTGTTCTATCACGTTTTTGAGTGGCTGTCAAAACTTTGTGCATTCCAAACTTGAAATATTTCCGTTTTCTTTGTAGAGCGACGAGCGACTGGGGAGTTAACCAGAATCAGTAAGGAAAGTACTTAGCATATTTTTTTTAATTTTTCGAGCTCTGTTTGCATAAAATCTCGTAGCAGTTTTACTTTTAGGCGAAAGAGCAAAATGTTATACCTAATACTTTATGCCTTCTGTCTCCAAGTCCTCCATCATGAATTCTCCAATCATTTTTCAATTTCCATGTTGATGTTTGAATATAAAATCGTTTGCTGGACGTGTTTGCACTGTTGACAGGACTCATGTTTGAGTAACAAATGTTCCGTGCGACAAAAGATAAAAACAAAAGTGGATCGTTGTTTATCTACGGACCCTCTGTTCCCGGGTCATAATTCACACAACGATTGACGTAAATGATCCGGGAAATTGGAATATGAATTAGTGTTTGTGATTGTCGGAAATTATGAACGAAAAACAGAAAGTTTGGAACAGATTACAGGGAAATTACACTGATTCTATCAGAAAATTCGGAAAGTGGATGATTTAAAGCTCATAGCTCGATGGGGGATTGAGCTGAAGTGAAATTAAATGTGATAAAGCGTCGAGGATTCGAACGAAGACGTTTTACATTCCGACATGTTTGGCGAGATTGTTCGGATATCTGCGCTCAATGTAAGGCACTGAGTGGAAGTAGATTTAGTGCCTACATTTATTAGCAACAGACAGGATCGGGCGGTTTAACTATATTCCGTTTGATTTTCAGGTAAAGTAGAAGGGTATACTTTGCGTCTCTCCTATACTTAAGATAAATCCTGTGAGCTTTTCCTTTCGTTGACTTATAAGATTCGAGGCGTTACCGACACCTGTTATGGACGATTTAACAAAACTTCCTCGACACATGCGACTAACTAGATACTTGGAGATACCTGTGTGTGGCACACACGGGAGCCCACATTTGAACACCGACGTCTATTGGAACGTTCATTTTTATGAAAAGGATTATTAAAATGCATCCTCAACATGCAGATATCGCTGAAAATACCAAATGGCTTTATAAGGTTCAAGTCGTGTTCTAAAATTATCCTTTATCGCTATGCCATCGTACCTGAGCGTGCGTTGGGGACTTTATCAAAGATTATAAAATTTTCCACTCAAAATTGAGAAAGGTTTGCAATGGGGCCACCTGATGTTAAGTGGCCGTCCAAGGGTAGCGAACCTTCCCTAATTGTTGAGTGATACTTACAAATTTTTAGGGACTCCCAAAAATAGTACGACCTTACTACGAATCTCTTGGGCGTCTATTTTGAGAAAGCTGTTGTAACCTTGTTTTTAGAAGACAATTCACGTCGGACATCCTAACTGATATTATAAAGGCAAAAGTGACTTTGCTTGTTACGCTTTCACGCCTAAATAACTAAACCGATTTTGATGAAATTTTGGTACCTACTGAGATAGATGGTTATGGAGACTATTTTTTTTGGAGAAAATCTACGTAAACGCGAATGAAGCTACAGCATAAGCCAGTTAGTGTCGGTATAGCGATACAAACTTATTTTTACTCAGAAATAGTCTGAATTTTGTCTCGATTATCAATTTGTGCTTAAATTCTGGAGTCTAGAATATCTAAAATAGTTGCAGGCCTTCAGAATTTAATATTCAGTCCCTAAAATGCCAACGGGTTTAGGTCGTTAAGATGATACGGCCGAGACAAGGCCACACGCGTTCAGCCAAATAGCCTAGCTGTCTGTGTTTCAGTTAAAATTATTTAGATGATCTATTAGGAAACTAGCTGCCGCTCGCGGCTCCGACCGCGTTAGTCGGAAATCACCCCTGCAGTTCCTCTCACCCCTATATCCCACCCTCGCGATGAAACATATGTGCTGATCCAGCCAGACGATAATCTATAGTCCAATGCGGAACAGAGAGTAAAGTCCCGCACACCTCCACTAAAACGGGAGGATCCTCCGACCAGATTGTTGTGTGTGGTGGGCAACTGCCCGATAATTGATATTCAGACTGTTGTATATGTTCAAATCGCAAGGAGAACTTTGCTTGCGCGATGCAGGATTTCGTTGCTAGTTCATCGCTGACAGGATAGATGGCGTTGCGGTTCTTTTTGCTGTCGTACCAATTTCGCTTCCTAGTTTTTCATGTCGTTCATTGATGTCGCTACAAATCTATCTCTGTGCCAAATTTTATCCACATCCGTTCAGCCGTTATGGCGTATTGGAGTAACAAATATTCATCCAAACAAACTTTCTCATATCCAAATAATAGTGGTATAATAATAATAATAATAACGTATTACATGTATGTGCCCGACCCAGTTCTCGAAAATGACCATGTCACGTTGTACTGGGATCGGTCTATCATCACTGATAGGACTATTGTTGCCAATAAGCCTGACGTAGTGGTGATAGACCGATTAGCGCGCCGCACAATGATAATCGATGTTACCATCCCACATGACGAGAACCTCGTGAAGGCTGAGAAAGAGAAACAAATCAAGTATCTCGACTTGGCACACGAGGTTGTCGACATGTGGAATGTGGAATCGGCTGTCATTGTGCCGATTGTCGTTACGGCCAATGGCCTGATGGCCAAAAGCTTCGACGACCATCTGTCGAAGTTGGCGTTACGCAGTTGGGTAAAGGGCCTGATACAGAAGGCAGTACTCCTCGATACGGCTCGTATTGTGAGGAGGTTCCTTTCTCTGGAACCCTAACCATCGGTAGCTTGGACTCTGCTCGCGACACCGGCGGACTACTACTTTTTATATTTTTAAATGTTTTTTTTTAATTTTTTAATGTTTTTTTAAACAAATATTTAAAAATGTTAATTAGTATGTAAGGAAAATAAATAAAGAGAATAATAATAATAATAAAGTTTATTGTTCTTCTCTCACATAGAATTTTACAAACAATATAAAAAAAAAACAAACAAAACATTAGCGATAATTGTTGTGATCTATGTGAGTGACTGGTTTCTGTACTAGGAGACCTGTATGACAGATTACCAGCCTCTCCAGACTCCGGACAATGGGTGACAGCTGTATACAACATCAGTGAGAAGAAATAATTAAGAGGGATTAAGCTAGGTGCAGTGAGATTGTTGCTGTTATGAGGGTACAAAGTGGGTGAGAGGAACTAAATTGAATGAGTGAGTAACTGAGTATGTGTGCGTGAGTATGGCATGTGTGCGCGAGTGTGAGTGCGAGTGTGTGGGAGCGTGTATGTGTCTGTGTGGGAGAGAGTGAGTGTGTGTGTGAGTGCGTGTGTGTGGGGTGAAGGAGGTGACAGCATACGCAGTTGGTTAGGATGGTACAATAAGCAGATTTTCAGTGTCATCGTAGTTGAGGGACTTAAGCCAGGCAGTAATAACCCTCTTACAATTAGCTCTTGTAAGAGGATAAACTGTTAGCTTCTTATTTATCTTATTATATAGATGTCCACCAAGAAATTCAAAGAATTTGCGTGAGAAGGCAGTGCTACGATTAGTAAGTGTTGGGCAAACCCTGTGTTTGACTCTCTTGTTTGCATTAAGTAAAGGATCATACCCTATTTGTGAATGTTGTTTTAGAGCTGAGCACAGAATATAAAGTTGTCGTACTGTCAGCACATCAGAGAGCAAGTACAGATCTTTAGTAGGAAAGAAGAAAGGTAACGACAGGCTTACTTTTAGTACCGCTCTTTGAGCTCTTTCAAGTTTTATTAAGTTAGTTTTACAAGTGCCACCCCATACAGTAATACAATAGGTTAGAATGGATTGGCACAGGGCCATGTAAACCATTTTAATGACATTTTTATCTGCAATACGGCTTAAATTTTTAAAAATGAAAATTAGTTTTCGAGTTCTGGAAGATAGTAGGTCCAGGTGGGGTTTGAAGCTAAGAGTACTATCAATCATGACTCCCAGGTACTTTATACTAAAAGCTATTTCTAATCGACTGCAGGAACAGGAGTGGGCAGGTGAACAGTAATGGGCTTTGATGTAATAATTTTCGTGAACTGCGGATGAGATGTGTTTAATAGAGAATGGTACAAATTTAGTTTGGCTGACATTGAGAGTAAGGCCGTTGTTATTGAGCCAAGAAGGTATAATCGTGACAATCTAAGAAGTCGGATTTGACAGCAGGATACAAAATTGCTTTACTAGTAGTATGAAAGATACATAAATCTCTTTCGCACTTAGTGGTGAAGCGATCTTCCATCCCTTCCTACTCAGCTGTCAAATCCGACTTCTTAGATTGTCACGAATATTGGTAAGATGGAAGCCCCGCGGGCTTTGCTGGCGGCATCGGCGGCTATTATCGCGACGAATGAACTTGAGATTGCATTTTGGGATTCAACATTTTACAGAACGATACAAGATCATGAAACTGTGATATGAACTGTAGTATTGCTGTCGTTGGATTTTCAATAAAATTCATCGACGTATCATTAAAAATTACTTTAGAGCTTTAAGTATTTGGCTTAGTTAATTGTTTTGTACTTTACAATTTACTTACCAATAGACACAGTAAACAGTACGATGTATTCCTAATGTACCGAATTCCCGACTTTACTGATTTACATTTAACATAAATTATATGATTGTTATTAACGCGCAAGGTCTCGCATACCGAAATTTGAACGCACTTTTATATATTAATTCAAGAAAAATATGGTGCTATCATATTTTTTCCGATACTAGGGAATATCGTGAACAAGATAAATCGGATTGATCAAAAATTTATGATTAATTTACTGAGTAATAAGAGTCTTTTGCAACAGACTAAACAATTTACTAAAGTTTACAAAATGTAAAAGTAGCAAAACTATTTTGTTTCTTCAAACAAACAAAAACAAACTTTTCTATCTATATACATGAAGAACAGCACACACACAAATTTTAGGTGGAAGTTTAATCATTTCAATTTCAGTACAAAATCACAGAAAATCGTAATGTGGATCATGTACTCGCGTCCCACAGACCGATTGTCGCCAAATACGTCCATAAGTGCTACTCACACGATCGCTCTTTGTGCTCCAAAATAATCTTCGCAACAAATCCGGCAGCTAACAAAGTGTACAATATTTTGCATTGATAGTAATAGAAAATCATGAAACGTGTTTTGTCGGTCTCACAGACCAATGCGCGAGCAAGGTTAAAAAGCTCGACTTCTCTTTCTCTACATCCACTTTATAAAAGCAATGTTACAAAGCATGTTTTGCATGACTTTATCAGGTTTCAACCTCTTTTATCTACCGAAAAATAGCATCCAACTTTTAATTTTCCATAAAAATTCGCACTGAAAATGCTCCGTTGATATTTTACGGTCAATTTAAGTAACGTCAGCTGCAACCCTTCCACCTCGCTTCCCCACCGACTACGTAAAATGTTCTATAGAATACATTTTATTTCCGAACAATATTTTGGTAGAGTAGATCTCTGGGTCTCTCTTTTGTTCTGAAGATTATGAAAATATAGGTCGACACAGTGAGTTGGGTACAGTGGAAGTGCAAAGTGGATTGTATGCGCTGATTTTGAATGCAGTTAGCGCTACAATTTCGAGCGCTACAACGAAGGATATGCATAGTGAACAGGACAATTTATATGACTTTACCCATCTGAGACGCAAAACGGTTTTGAGGGCTTTAACTCTCGTTTAAAATGTATCGTGTCTCGCTTTCAAAAGGCCGCTAAAGTGTGCGGCTAACAGATTGGTGACCAAGGAATATTTCGTAATAGGAGCTTAGAAATATTCTGCTAGTCATGTTCTTCTCATAATCCCTTTATCGCCTTTGGGACACCCCCGTGAAGAGGAAGTATATCCTTAACTTTGTTGAGACATTTTCAACTCTGTATTTTTCGTAGTCTAATTTATTCATATACTTTCACTAGTATTTTTCTCATCATCGTCATCAGCCGAATGACGTCCACTGCTGGATATATGCCTCCCCCAAAGGGGGTTGCTATAGTCGCCACGCTTTGCAGGCGGGTCTCACATATTCCCTTTTTACTGATTAATTTTAAAAGTATCATAACATAAAAGCAAAAAAGCGTTAGTGTCAAGGGTTACCTACTTTGTAATAAACTGTTCTTTCTTTCCAACTCCGCCGCGAGCCACAAGAGAGTAGTTAGCACAATCTATCGCCATTCTCTGTTAAAGAACAATTAAAGTAAGCTAGTTCTCTTTCAGTTCCAATTAAAGTGTGTCCAGCATCGACCACTGTGTAACCGGCTGTGCGCCGTTCATAAAGAGTATCTCACAGAGATTTATCTCAGCATTTCAGACGAGCAGCGTCAGTCATTTTTAATGTTTAGTTGCTGTGGTATACACAAACTGTGTTCGTAAACAAATTGAGCTCAACCAAACTTTGTTGCTGATAACTTTAATATGATGTATTCACATTTTTAATTATGATAATAAAATAATAACGCTAGAGTTCGTAGTACGTTCTGCAGATTTTACACATATTTTTCTATTTTATCTTGAAACTTGAGATTAAATTCTAGTTCAAGCAAAAGAGAAATTGGGATTTTATGAGAAATAGCTCTGTTATAAAACACGGGAGTGGATTTATGTCAGAAGCCGCATGGGGTCTTTGGAGTGTACTCATGAACATATCATTATGAAAAAGTAAGGGCTCGTTTGGCATTTATAGATTATTCATTTTATGTTTATAGTTTTAAATACGGGGTTTTCTAAACAAGCCAAGAAAGTTGTTCTGGACGGTTTAATATGCAGTCCATGTTTAGCGGACCTAGCTAACAGTTCTCACACTAAGCAGACATGGGACAGATCTAAGTGGTCAGGTCCAGTGGACATGACTCACGGACATGCCCGCGGGTCAGACCGTCTAGTGTACCCCCCGCTTAGCCAGTCAGAAGCACTTACACTGATCATACAATATGACATTTGACATAATGCTGTTGTTCATAATTCCGGACGTTTCCCCGTAATTACGCGCCGAATGTGGCGGTAAACGTCGCAACGGTCGCTGTGCGGATAAACCAATTATATTCGTACTCCGGTTGTCATAGGGTTAAATTGTACGACGCCGAAGAGGGATTTCAAGCCCAACACTAGCACTCATGTTGCGGCTTTGTAATTTTCTTTTTTTTTAGTTCACTTGACATAAGTAGTTAAAAACTAAAACCCGACTACGAATAAAACCGTTTTGATTGATTAAAATGTATGTTACATCTACTTGTTGAACGCAAAATTTTCGACTGACATCACCTACAACCAAAATCGGCTCAGTAGTTTAGGCGGTACAGTGAATACGTAAATAAATACAACCATACATACATATACTACTAGAATCATACATAACCCTTTCATTTTGGCTTTACCGGAGTCCGGTAAAAAGGACAAATCCAGAATCGTTCTCCGCTTCATTTGTCTCTCGTTTATGTGAAGTACGATAGCTAATCCAATTTAGTATTTCCGTATTCGGGTTAGAGTAGGGTTAACTTTCCCAGCGTGTAGGACTTTAGAACCGCATCGTAGCACAATGTTGCACTAAGTACTTTAACAGTTTTTGTAGTTCTTCGTTCTAGCGATTTTCTGTCACTAGCGTGTTCAAAAGTGCTACGGCTAATCCAATTATTTCCGTATTCTGGTTTGTATAGGGTAAAGTGAACGATAGAACGACATGAGAGACTTTTGAGTCGCG
This sequence comes from Mamestra configurata, assembly GCA_002192655.3. NCBI lineage: Eukaryota > Metazoa > Arthropoda > Insecta > Lepidoptera > Noctuidae > Mamestra > Mamestra configurata. The sequence goes on from NDFZ01005493.1 coordinate 1,304,438, forward strand.
CTGTTGCACCGGATTTGAAAACTTTTTCAGTTTTAGAATTCGTTCGTTCCATTCATCCGTCTTTTGTTTGGTTGGCTGTATGAAACTTATCTACAGCCATGGAATTAGTAAATAAAAAATTAGGTACAACCATTTATTTATGAAAAATTTTCAACATTACTACATTAATTTCTTTTCTGTATGATAGTATAGGTACTCTCTTTCAAAGGTAGAATATAGATTTATGCTAGTGTTTTGAAACAAATTAGGGGATGAATAAACGGTTCAAATAAAATTCATTATGTAGGTTGGTACAAAAACGATTAAAAAGTTAAATTATTTGCAGCAAGGGATTAAACGCAGTGTTCGCTGAGCGTAGGTATATTGATTTTGGGCTGGCATGGCGTGGCGCCTGGAAATATATGTTTTAACGGCTTTCATTTTTGTATATTTTTTAATAAACCAGTTTTTTTTCCTTACAAGTGTACCTACTTATACACCCATATACAGTCCCAACATAATAGAGGGCGAGTATTTTGTGGAAAATCCAATAACTGTTCGCTTTACCCGGGAATAGAAACCAAGGTCCTGAGTTGCAGGCTTGTACAATGCTCAAGCAGTAGAACTTGCAACCACTAGACTGACGAAAATGATTTATGTATCTAAGTCTGTACTGTATATTGGTGATCTTTGGAACTTTGCCCACTGCTGGGCTTAGGCCTCGCTTTTCCTGTGCTAATCCCCACGCTCCTATCTGATCCCCTCATCCAAGTTATCTACCCACGATAGCATATCGTCTGCCCTTCTTAACTAATAGGTACAGTTAACCGCAAAGAAACTAAGTAAATTTACATTTCATCTACGAAAAAAGGGACAGTCACTTAGGAGGTGGGTGTGACTGTACCTATTACGTCAGATTTAGATTTACAATGTAAGTTGCAGCGCTCACACTCGACATATACGTACAAGACTTACAGCTTGAAAGCCCGACACTCCAAGCATGAAAAACCCATTTTGCTTTTTGCTCTTTTTGGGGAGACACTGCTGAATGCATCACGCCGGGGGCTTTTTCTGCTCCACTGAAAAGCACTGACTTCCTTCAAGCGTAGGTATCTACGCTTCATGTATTCTTTTATCCTGCCTTTTTCGAGTAGGGTCAGTTTCACAATATGATGCAGCTGAATACAACATTTTACGTGGGGCTGAACTTCACAACCCAGGTAGTCGGTAAAACGATAGTCCTTGGTAAGATATGGCTGTCAGATTTTCTAACTTCTAAATACATACTCGTAATGCCTGTTAAATATGTATAAGAGACAGTCGCGACCGACGGCTACGTGCTCTTGGTATGGATGGCCTATGGACAGATCTAGGCAAACGTTTCTTAAACGCTTGCCTAACAACCGGCACAGTGAAAATTTGAAAAGTTTCACACGGTATATCTTACATCTGTAAGAAATTAAGGTTTAATTTGACCTTCATTTGATTACTAGCTTTTATTTAGTTCTAGTTGGGTTTAGGTAAGCAACGCTTGCCTATCGCTTTTTGAATCGAATAGCCACAACCTACTTACCAAATCGAATTCTCAACTCATTTTAACAGGTGCTTAACGGACGGTGTTGGAACTAGCCCTTAGTCTTATAATTCTATTAAAACTTTATTCCAAACGATTGAGAGCCAATATCAATATTTTCCACAAAGATTGCCGGCTGGTTTCCGCGCCAACTAGTAGAACTGCCGGCAGATTAGCGCTTCTGGAAAGCCAGAGCCACGAGCACGACAAATGCCTATTTCCTCCAGTTATAAGAATAGTCTAGTCAGACTTCATTTGTGTTCATTCAAGGGAAAGACATCGAATAAAGCGCTCTCCATTATTGTAGGTAAGTATTAGTTCGTTCATGTTTCAAAAATAATGATGGGAGTATTTTTGTAGCTAAAATACTGATGCTCAAATTACGAAAAGGTCGATTTATCAACGTAAGTTTTTTTGATAAAATCTCCAGAAAGGTTTTTACTTAAATTTACTCCTCATTAACTTGATTTAAAAATGGAACAGAAACACAGCACGTAGTCCATGCTTTACAATTTTATTATCTGTTAAGCGGGAGCGTCGTTTTTATGGACCGTCCCTGCTTGGAGAATTTGTAATTAGCAAAATTAAATCAGCTTCGTAGACTAACATTTAATTAAGAAGCTGACTCACCAACAGCAATAGTTGTCTAATTATAACCGTTTAGAAGACGTTTAAATTTAAATGAATGAACTGTTAGAATGTTACATCATGTGAGTTAAATAAAAACCTTCTCTTGTCAATATAATTTATTGGTTTTCCGGGGGAAAATAAAGGGGTGCAGAACAGGAAAAAATGCAAAAAAACACGCTGTTAGAGATTATGAACTTCTCCCCCTTTTCCTACTTGTAACATTGTTATAGATAATAAAAGTTGGTTGGTATTTTCATTTCGGATTGTAGGCATGCTTGAAACAAAGTGCGCGCCGTCAAGCGCCCCACTTCTACGGCACACAACCGGCACAGTGAAAATTTGAAAAGTTTCACACTGAATATCTTAAAGTTTTGAGAAGTTAAGGTTTAATTTCATCTACATTTAATACTAGCTTTTATTTAGTTCTACTTGTTTTGGACTTCGAAAGATATGTTAAAAGCCATTTGTTCATGTTACTTAGTAATTGAGTAAAATTGAAATCTATAGAGGAATGAAATGGAGAAAAAACTATCTGACCTCATTTCTGAAGCGCTCCTACGGTTTTGTTTGTCTCGTAAAACTACTACGTTAAACTCCCAAAATCTGTTGCTAGGCCGCAGAGAATATTCGCTAACTATTTGGATTGCGTATTGATACTACATTTGCCGATGATACATCTTAAAATTGGCTTGCGGCTCCCAGAGCGCAGGGTATTGCGAAAATAGATTTCAGAGCATTTTCCAATAACGTGTCGTACGTCTAAAATATTCGAATACTTATGTTACGTTTTTACGATCGTGCATTACTTATGCAGCAATAACGATCTCAAGTACGCATGTAGATAGAATACCCCGAGAAAAAAATAAAAAAGTCTGGCTAACATTTATGCTAATAACATGGAGCCGTAAAAGAAACTATGAGCGGCGCGAGGATCGAGCAGGAGAGGGCCCCCCTCAAGAAATGCAATAAAACATACAGTTATGGTTCACTTCAATAAAACTGCGTGAAATTCTTTTTCTTTGCGGCCATTGTTGGCATCGTTTGCACATGGCTGTGTTTGGGAAGTTGTGAAAGGGTGCAAGACAGGGCGTCGGATCCGGCAGCGTGGCCCGTCCATCCGGCACGGGCCGGTATCTTCCGGCATTCCCCCGCTCCACGATCTCTTTTCCCCCTGCTTCATTATTCGGCGCCCAGCCCGGGTCGGAGGGGTGCGGGCGGGTACGGTGTTGCCAGCTTACTGCTTCGCTTCGTTTCCCGAGTTAATAGGTAGTCTTTAATTATTTTTACGAACATATTTAGCTTATTTACTGTGATTTCACAGCAACGTTAGAAACTTCCTAAACTTATAAAACACATTGAACCATTTTATAGGTAGTGAAAAAAAATTTGAAGCAGCCAGAATGTGCTCTGAAAACGTCGAAAACATGTAACGATTGATTTGCCGCTGGTTTTCCAAACAACATTGGAAAATGTATCAGTCAAATTTTCATATTTTCGTTTCAGGAAAATGAAAGTTTAGGCTGGCAGCCCCGGCTACGTCGAGGAGCGATGTTGGCGGCGCACGGGTGCGTTAGTCCGCGTGGAGCGGCGCGCTGGCTTGGCTCGCCAGTCTAGGGAGCCTCGGTCCTCCCCGCCCCCCGCGCCCGCCTCAGGTACGCTCGCATGCTTGACGCGCCACCCTGTTGCGCACTGCACTACAATGTTTACCTAAATGCACCTTCCGATCTTCCTTAATCTACGACTCATTTGGCGGGCCCGCACCGTCTCTTCTCGCTATCTACCGCTGCTGAACTTCTCTCAAAATTTGATATAGCCATATCGATAGGTTTATTTGCTCTCGCACTTTGAACTTACCTGGATCGATTCGCTCCTCGAAACTTGTAGATTTACACTAGCTAAAATAATAATGTATAGGAAGGTTTCGCTGAGATCACCTTCTGTATAAATAATGGGCTATTTGATGCCTACGCACGCTTTGTGTTCGAAAAAAGTCCGCTCTATGAGGAGTCGACGATGTAATTATTGTATAAATAGGGCTGGGTGTCTCAGTTTCCCGCCTAATTTGATGACATACGAGCTGAGAAGTGGCAACGAAAACAATCTGATATTCTGAAAAACAACAGTATTTTCTTCGCAAATACTTTTTTCTTTTTGCACAGCCTGAGTTGGATAATAGAATTTGGAACTTTAGAATCAGTGTGACATTAATATACAATGAAGGGGAACAAAACAAGACGTTTGTAACTTTTCGATCAAAACGAATTCAGTTGTAATAAATTGGGTTTGTTTGCTGTCGTAATAATGGACACAATATCCATCATAAATCAACATAGATCGTTGTTTGTTATCTATAATAATTGACGTCAATTTTTCCGACAAATTCATATTTTAATACTTCCTGGGAGCGCTGATCGCTTTTTAATCATTTTGAGCCTTTACTTATTTATGACTATTTGTAATCTTTGTCATTTGTTACAATGCTCTACGTAATTAATGTTTAGGTACTTGGAAAAGCTTTCAGAACAATAAAATGTAGACTATAAATATTTAACGGATTCTCTAAAAGAGAATTTTCTAAAGGACAATTCAATTTTAGAGGCGTCAAAGTTGAATGTGTAGTGGTAGTTAAAGAAAGAAAGAAAGGAATCGCCTATTATTGTCACGTCGCTGGGCACAAGTCTTTCTTGAAGTTTGTCGTTAACTGAACATTGTGAAGCGTGAAAGGCGAGACTTTTCTCTCTTTGGCATTTACAAGAAAAGTCTTCTCAGAATCAAATGAAGCGTGCTGACAATAGACGCAAGAAGTTCTGCAATAATCTGCAAGCAAATGATCTCTTGATTAAAATATCAAAATAATCGCAATGGATGTGTTTTCAGAAAGGCATACTTTTTTTGATTGCGACTCGTCGGTTTTTTGATAAGATAATTTGATTTCGGCTGACTTACAATAATTTGTATCTTTAAGGCGTGTTAAAAAACTGCGACTTATAAATGGGATAAAATGGATTGATTAGTGATTGTTCTTAATTTAGATTCTTAAGTTTTTAATTATTTTAAAGCCCGTTAGGTACCTATAAAATAGTTAAAATATATTAGGCCTACATCTACACCTACACGTCGATGCAGGTCGATGAAAAACTACGAAATCTAACTATGTGATGGTATATTTTAATCCTTTGTTTTTCCTTAGACTCTATTATGGGCGGTTTGTAGTTAGGTAGCTATACAATTTCCTTCGTGCGGATAAAATAAAAACACATTTATTTTTTTATTTTCCTCGTGAATTCTTATTTTAAACCATTGACAGAAAATACAAAAAGGTTGCGTTCAATCTCGAATATTGCGTTATAGCAGTTATAAATCCGCGTTAAAATACATAATGTCCCACTTCTACCCTAGAAGAGGGAGAAGTGGGACATTATGTATTTTTGACGTAAATTGAAGTAAACAAATTTTGAAGGCGGGCGTTTAAACTGTATTTACGAAGTGCGAGGAGTTCCTTTATGGACGGAAATATGCATGATAGCTACGTGTTACGCGTGGTTAGTGGGATATTATTCACTTTTATAGAGGTACTGTACTTGTAAATTGCTGATAGTGATAGTTTGGGGATATCTATGGAAAACCATGAAGTTAATAGGCAGGAGAGGTAACTGCACATTTTTGTATTAAATAGTTACTAAGTTTATTTTTAAATTGGTGCATTTGATAAAACAAGAGTGTTGTACCAAGTTCAAGTAGAAAAAAAACTTTTAAGTCATAATTCGGATAGTACTTGTTTGTAAGGACAATTGCAATATTTTAATTTCACATGAATCAGTCTTGAGTTGTACGTTGTATTTGTCATGATTTTATTGTTCAATTTTAATGTTACAATTAGCTCGAAGTAGTTCAGGTCTTGAACTAAAGACATAAACGTGCGTACTAACCTTTAAAACACTTATTTTAAAAAAAAACCTCACTAGTTAATTATCAACAGGAACTAAAACCAGTTTTTCAGTTATATTTAGACATAAAAATGGTTTAGTTAAAATATTTTATTTATAATTTGTTATTAGGTTTACCAACAATTATTTACTCTTTTTTGTTATAAAAAACTTATGCATAAATATAATATTACAGTTTAAAAATTACTAACAAGTAAATACCAAATGCGTTACACAAGAAATCCGAAAGTTAAGCTAACTTTTAAAGTAATAAGCGCTAATCGACGTCATTTTAAAATTGATAAAATTAAGATTTGCATTGAATTTTTCTATCAGTCAAAAAATAAAGATTTGAATTGAATTTTTCTATCAGTCAAAAAATTAAGATTTTCAGTTAAAAATAATTAGGTTTGTCCCAAGCCTGCCTAGGTACTAATCCCTTACATAAAGAGAAATAGGTAGTTTGCCACTGGCAGTCCTCGTTCCCACGTGACGGCAGGCTTTTGCCATTTATCGGCAACAATTCCAATTCCCGGCCATAATTGAAAATGTTTGTGACAGATATTCCAATTATACTGTGGGCTTGAGATCGAGGACTTTTACATCAGTTGTGGCTCCTGTTGACTGATAAGATACTAGTGTTTTTGTTGCAAAATAAATCTCAATTAGTTTGTTTCCGTCATATTGCCAGAGGATTGTTTTTTTCTTCGAGTGAGGCTTATTGTTCTGAAGAGGTTTGCTTTTTTTGGTTTGCATTGGATAATTATGGAAGATAGGTACTTGTTTGTCAGTGTTATCAAGTAATGTTGTGTTACCCGGATAGTGGGTTACGGAAGCCACATTTAAATGGCCGACGATCCATATAAAATACTAGTATTCAGCTGCATCGGGTTACTCCCAGATTTTTTTGAGGTGATTGATAAACCGGGTTACAAATTCTGGGTCACAGTTATTTCGAATCTGATAAAGGCTGAAATTCATTTTGACCCTTTAGTTAAGAAGCAAAGGTTAAAAAATATCCAGCAGAACCATTCTATTGATTTATCACATTGCGAATTTGTGATTTGTTGAAGATTTCTTGCTAACAACTGTAGCTGGGCCGTAAACTGACAAATGGGAACATTCGTCCTTACAAATTGTGCGGCCTACTAACAAGTAGCACACATTAGGTGCCCATCTACAAAGAAAATCTGCGAGCCCCAAACAATTTTATTTATTTTCCTCGAGAAACCTGAACAAAATACTTTCAAGACTAATTTAAAGCCGTCCATCTCAAACTCACTGAACAAAAAATTGAAATGGACATAAAATACTCGAAGCATCCATTTTCGTCTAACGTCTTCTCGGCCGATGTGAAGATTGTGAATTGAGTTTGCTGATAAATAACTAACTTTTTCCCCCTGCTTGGTTCACGTGGTCTATCCCAAGGGATACGTGCGTTTTTCCGAAATAAAAACTTGCCTACAATGCTGCTTTGATAAATTTTTGTCATCAAATCAATAACAAATATATAATTTTATCTCTTCACAATTATTTGAGCTACAAAGACAATAATATTGCTTTTTATCGAAGCTTCGGAAGTACTCGGAACACTTCCCCAACAGTCGGGCGTTATTAAGAAAGTTTCCCGCCTTCGAAATTATAATTAGAGTCAATTGCAAGAAAACAAAATGATTAATGTTTATTAGTGAGTGGAAATTAATATGGTGTTAACTGTAAGTAATTAATATTGTGGTCGCAGTGATGTGCTACGGAGATAAGTGATTGCCTGTTGGATGTTTGTGGTGTAAGCCTTTCACTTCAGTTTGTAGAATTTATAGAAACACATCAGAGGGCCTATTCCCGTATTTTAAAGAACGCGTTTGCTCTCAATCGGGCAAAAACAGATCTATACATTGTGAAAACATTTTCCTGCGCTGTTCTTTTCTGATTAATCTTGTGGTTTTCACTGTTGATTTTGGAGTTGCTGTGGTAAGTGAAAAAGTGGCGGGCTTGTCCAGAAAAATAGTGACGTGGATTTTCGCTAAGATGACCACATTCCGACTTTAATTTCAACGATTTTTATTACGAGCATTTGGAACATATTCATATTTCGAACATAATGAAGTAGACAGTCCTCCATGACTTTGTTGCATTCAATTGTTTCGAAAGCTACACAATAAAACCTACGCTTTCCCCAAGACTCAGAAGAATATACTGTTTGCGCTTATCTAAGAATAGGATGTTTGTTCTATGTTACGAGATACTGTTCTAACAAAGAAAACAAGTAACTCTGTGACTCAGATGAAGATATTTCAGAATTGTTGACTTTGTTGTTGAACGGGGCGTCATAGAACAAAGCGGGGTCATAACGATCATGGAAAGACTCTCTTACGATCCCTCTTAATCCTAATAATGTGACAATGAGCCCCTACTCACTCTAAAAGCTATAACATTTTAATTTAACGGGACAAAGCAATCTTGCTTGAAATAAATTCACAAAAAGATCTTTCATTCCGTCGTTAAGTAATTCATGAGCACGCATGGTAGGTACGAGTATATTTACGTATCATTTGAATTAAAACGCCCAATTACTTTGGTCGGGAGTGCTTAACCCCTGCTAATCTGTAGGGTATAATCGCGGGTGATTCTTTAACCCTAACAATGCTCAGTAGTTTTTTCGTTTTCTGTAACAAAATATCTGCTCGCCTGTCGCGGTTCCTTTGTTTTTTTCAGCCATTGTTCCAAAAAGGTTTTAGGTTTGTTTTATTTAATTTTAGGTCGAGTAATAAAAAATAGGTGTTCAAATAAAAAACACATTTTCACTTTCAACGATTTGAGCAGTTGAAATGCTTGAATTTAGTTTTTATATTTATCTGATAAATAACATTTAGGAATTATTTTTATCCTGCTTTTAGAGAGTATTATTTATATGTCAAATATCTTGAATGAATCGTTTACGCTGTTTCAGACAGCCAATCATAATATAACTGATAGCTAATATAAGGTAGATGGATACCTAGGTAGTAGGTAGATAGATTTACGGCCGGTCTCAATAACATACCTATCTACCTTTAACCAACTGTCAAATTAGCTACCAACAGTAGCTGAAACGTCATGTTAGCCTTTCAGCTACTGTTGTTAGCTAATTTGACAGTGATCAGCGACTTTTGTGGATTTCGAAAAACCGCTGGTAAGTTTGTTTGTAGCATTCCCCCGAGGATTTACTTTGTAAAACGCGAGCAAAAATCATGAACGTATTGAGGAAAATTTTACCACGAAGCTAGCGACAAAATATTATTATGTATGACGTAGTAAGTTCATTTGCTTTTGGTTCCGAAGCAGTAATAAAACTAAATAAAATACAAAGTTTGCACTAAAACAAAAGAACTTTTATGTAGTTTGTTCTGAAATGAAGACTTTTAACTTTTAAGTAGGTACGAAAAATGCAGAAAACTTGAAAGTCAACTCGCGAAGTTATTTCAGAGGCACTTTTATTTGATTGTAGGGTGTACTACGTAAGTCTCTTAACAACATGAGCAACATTTTGTATTTTATTTGTATAAAAATGTTGCAATGTTGACTTCGTGACAAAGGCTATTCTGAAACTTGAGTTAATTAACCGCCTACCAACTTTTTAATGAAGTGGTGTAAGGCAAAAACGCTAACACAACGCCTGTTACATTTCTCGGCATTTTTTTAGCTTACTTGAAAAGCTTCATAATTTGAATAAAAAAAGCAACTTGAGCATAGATTAACTTGAGTAAAAAATGCGCATAAAATCAGATTATGGCGGTATTTGTTTTTATTATAAGCCATTCACAAATCGTAAAGGCGGAAAATAAGCTTTCAATTTTAAATATCTTTTGCAAACTCTACAGAATGGTCCTCTTTGGTTGATTTTCACTTCCATCGCTTTATTATACAACGATCTATCAATGTCGTCATAATCCATCATAAGGAATTAAAATTATGCCAACGTGTAGAAAATTATACCACCATAATAACAGAAAATAATTTAATGGAATTTCGTTTTGGAGCAAAAATGAGATATCATTATTTTAAAACTCTGTATCGAAACAAAACCTCTTTTGTAATGAATTACAAACTATGTCACTGGCTGGCGACAATACAGCGCGAAAACGATTTATGAATGCTGGCTGTAGGTATGTTATAAATAGTACATAATAATAATACATACAAACATAATAGTACATAATAGTACAATTTATACTACACCTGCTTAGAAAGTACAAAGTATCAAGGTACTTTCTAAGCAGGTGTAGTATAAATTTATACTACACCTGCTTAGAAAGTACCTTGATACTTTATCAAATTTACGGTAGAAAGTACGTCATTGCATATCGAACAAATATGCGGGGAGAAAACGCATCTGAGCGGGAGAGAAAAGTGTATGAAAATCCATTTCTTACGTGGTTTTTCTTTTTTAATTTTGGGTAAGACTATGCGCCGGTAACCTAAATATCAAAAGCCAAAAAGTTTTTACAGTGAGTTTTTATCTCCAAGTTCGCAAAATGACACTGGCCACTAGCTGTGTGTTGGATGGTGTCGGGCTGGCAGTGCGACCCTGCGGCGGCAGGATAAACAATTTGAAAAAAGAACATGTGAAAATTGCAGACGCCATTGGCGCCATTTCCAATTTGTGTGTTGTTTGAGGATTCAGTTTTAACTGCAACAATTTCAATATAAATTTCAATTAGTAAAGATTTCGTTTTTTATTTTCCTTCTAGGTGTAGTATAAAGCACTATGTATCACTCGAGAGAAACTGCGATTCCCGATCTTGGGTGTTTTAAAGCCCTCGCCTACGGCTCGGGCTTCAAACGACACCCTCGACGGTAATCGGTCACTTTCTCCTCTCGGTGAACAATGTACTATTATTCTCTTTTAATTTCTTTTGTTCTATGTTTAAATATTAAATAATATGGCAACATGTGGCTGCCGTTGCCGGTCGGTGGTATCATTTATTTTTTATTAATTTAACCAATAAGTTTGCTCTTTTTAACACGTGTTCATACAAAAATGTGTTTTATCTGTGATCAAGTTTTGTATTATTTTAAATCTAACTTTATAATACCTAATCGTTAAATAAATGCGAGCAATATTTTTTACACTCGTTGTATTTTTGCTGAAAATTACAAACATGTTTTTCAGTAAACGATCTTTTTTGATATTCTATCTAGTTTAAGTTATTTATATCATTCAAACTAAAAGAGCATTAATATTGGCTTTTCTTGAGGGACGAATTATGTTTTTTTTTATTTGTTAAGTTCATGCTCATTCCATTATAGAATGGGTTTTTGCATTAAAGTAAGATGATTATTTAACAAAATTTTATTCAGATTATTTTGGTGATAAATCTTTTACATTTTGCTAAGCTGGTAAGTGGTTTCTAAAAAGATTTATTTTCTTGGGTAAGTAAGAGCCAGATTTTCATTTATTATGTTGTCAATAACAAGATTTGCGTTTTGTGCGCGCAAAGAAATTTCTAAGGTATGCGTGGGTGCTTAGCTGCTTGTGACACTCATATCCTCCATAATAATCTCCTAGAAATTTAAAGATACTTTTAATATTTTAATGTAAAATAATATGATATAAAACATACATAATACTGATATATAATACCTACATACCGGTGTGCCAAACTGGACATCCGATGCCACACTTTTTGAAGTTTCACCTAAATTGTAGGGCTTTAGTTAACCTGAAACAGAAATCATGTACTACAGTGAAAACTAATTAAACGAGACTTTTTATAGCCTATTTTGTGGCTCCCATTTTAAGCTCATTTTCATTGGTAATAAAACAAATTTAGGGTCACGAATACGCAAGTAGAAAAAATACTAGTGAACTTTTTATTCTTTGAACTTGATTTAATTGATTATCGACTATTAGTGGTCGATATCCCGGGTTCTCAGTCACATTGGCAAGAATATAAGTTTTATTAATATAGTTCTTGGTACTTAGTTTCTGAGAAAGTTATAACATCCACCACTCACCTGTATTGGTCACCCTGACCCTGGTTCTAAAAGCTTCATCAAGTATCTTCTGAGGGGCAGTTCCCGTATTTTTAAGAACGTTTAGTTAAACAATTGGCCTACAGTAAGCTTGCTGTAGAAATGTCATGCTGGCGTTATTGGTTGACGGATCAACCACTTATAGGCCGCAACTGGCTTATACAGAATTCATCATAATCTTCCAAAGGTCAGAAGTCAGCGTGTTAAGAGAATCTGTAGCAGGGACCTTACTATGACTTATTAATGCCATCATGATTTCGTTGTGAAAAAGGTATTTAAGGCGTGAAATAGGTACACAGGACCAGTGTCTTCCCGTTTCATTTCAGCATAAAGCTGCTGGTCATAGTTATCCCCAATGCCACATTGCTATTTTGTACCTATATCCAGTTTCGGAGTCCTAGTGGTAGAGGCTGATATAGTCATCATTATCTTCTTGCCCGTCCCCCATGTTACTTCTTCCTTTTTCCATTCCCTTCTGTCAGAGGTTAAGATACCACTTTTTTTAATTTCAATCCTCACATCTTTTCTTTGGCTCCTCTTCCTCTTTATCCATCCACATTTATTCATAACTCGTTTGAGTCCGTTGCGTTCAATCCCTCTTCTTCACATATAAAGGGACAAACGATTCCCGTTCAACTTTTCTGTCAATGCCGCCATTTTCAAACTCCTTCAACTTTCGGGTAGGGTTCGATACAGGTACCTACACCTACATACGTATGTGTATTGCATACTGCACGTAATGCATCTACCACACGAGCGATAGATAGCGCGAGAGGTGTGAGATAATCGTTTAATTTCCCCTGCACGATCGACAAATGGAGATGTATAGCTGCTAGATAGCCATCAGTGGCATGATTGGCACCTCTAATTTCCTAGGCGAGTTCACCGGGACTGTGATCATTTGCATAACGTGTTTGGAAATGATATTAGGTGATTTGGATTTTGTTAAATGCTCGACATAACTGAAATTATTACTGTTTTAGAACTACATTGCATGATGAAATATCTTACATTTTATCCTAAAGCGATGCTCAAGCATAGACAACAATTTTAATGTGTAATTATTAAAAATATACTATCACTGACAGACCACGACAACGCAGAGCGCGTAAAACGCTGTATGTTCTATAGAGTTGTTTAAATAATGAAAAAAGCATTTAGGATTTTTCAAAGTTCAACCACTGAAACAGGAGATGAATGGTTGGTTGAATTGAAGTTTTTAGCTGATTGAAAACTGTTTTTCTATTACATTTCTTAAAACCTAGAGAAAACACAAGACGCGTAAAATAGGTATTTAGATGAGAGAGAGTACCTATTTTACCGCACGTTCCATTGTATGGTATGTAATTTTTAACTTTCGAACAATGTATAAAGACTTCGTAAATGCATTTTTTGAGCTGATGTGTTGAAAAAACATTTTAAAAACCCAAAAAATACAGCTCTATCGTACTACTTTAGTATCTAACATCTTTCAAATGAGTATTGCTTTGCATATGCATATGCTTTATAACAGTTGTCAAATATCAGGCTTGTCTCTACTAAAATTTTGTTTCAAATTAAGCTTCAGACTTGTTGCTTTAAAACATGTTCCTATTTGTCACAGAATCCAGTCTATTCCATACGTTCCTAGTATCGATATCGTAGCGCTCTTTTAAATGTGTTTGCTTCGTTTTTCGGAGCTACATTTGAATAGTATTCGTTCAGTCCCGTTCGGTATCCATTAGCGTTCACGTTACCTTTGTTTCTTCTTTTCAGAATATTTTATCGGGGTTAGAACCATTTCGCACTTCGATAGCTCTCAGCGGGATCGATGTATTGTTAACTTGTGATTATGGGCTACCACTAACAGTAAAAAGCATTTTTCCTATGGTATGCTAGTGTGGTTTCATTCTAGAGGTTCGCCAGAAATAGTTTACAATCTATGTTTTAATAATTTTAATTAATTATGTTGTTGCTGTTGTAGTGCATGCTGTGCTTCTCTGTAAGTGATGAGGCGCTAAGTCCGTTCAGCTAAACGGTTGTTTCCAATAAAAACTCGATTCCAACAAAAATTAGCACTTTAAAGCTATATTATATTTCGCAAACGGATCCTTGGATCCCCACACTATGGGGTAGACGGTAAAAAAAATATCACCAGAGTTACATGTAGGGGGCGAACCTAAAAAAAAGTATTTCAAGAATATATGTTACCACTTTGTCGGTGTGATTAATATGTACATATACCCATACCAAATTTCAACTCTCTAGCGCTAAGCGTCTCTGAGCTAAACCGCAGACGGACAGACAGACAGACAGACGGACATGGCGAAACTATAAGGGTTCCTTGTTGACTACGGACCCCGAAAAAGCAACTTAACGTTTTAACACATTTATTTTAATAGGTACGTCATCCCTAATTAGTTGAGCTCAAGACAAGACGCCGACTTCAAATTGGAATCAAATACAGGTCTAGGAGAAATTGCTGCCCAAATCCATATTTTAGGTATGTCACCGTAGAACAATGTTCACGATTTATGTACTTATTTATATATGATGTTCGTATCTTGGAACAGAACTACAAAATTCTACAAGAGCTTCATTACTTATTCAAATGGACCGAGTAGTTTAGACATCACGTGAATTCAGACATATATAAGACTTTTGAATAAATAAGTCTCGTCCCTGATATCTTTGACATTTGACTGTTAGGCTCTTAGACGTACTTATCCAGTTGGTAGTAAAATATATTTATAAATTGATCCTTATTAGACCGCAACACACTATGTTACCTTTTATGTATGTAAGTATTTAATAGTAGGTACGCCACGGACTACCTCCGTGTCTTTTCTCCTTTTTTTTTGTGAGTGGCTACTCGCTGTTCAACCTATGAGGTTGTCGACTGCTTAACCGGGCTTGCCTGTAATGGCAAATTCAAATATTAAAGCCTCCAGCCAGTGCTTATTTGTCTTTTCTCCTTCTCTTTTAAGACGGCCATTTCGTAACACGCAATTTTTTATTTTTTTTTAATATTTTTAGGCACACGTTTAACCACTATCTCACCTGATGGTAAGCGATGATGTGGTCGAAGATGGAGTACGCTTGTCTACAAGTAACCTATTCAATCTTAACTTATAGACTCCTAGGTTGGAGATATCAGGAAACACAGCCTCTGGCAGGGAATTCCACTCCTTAGCTGTACGCACAATGAATTTGTTCCCAAAACGTTTGGTGCGTGTGGTTGGGATGTCCACCATGTACCGGTGGCGCATCGCTAAACGTCTTGTTTCCTATAATGAAACGGGCTTGGCGGAATTAAACTATGCAATTCCGTCGCACACTCCCTAAAATTATTTGCAAATTGTAAATTGTTTTGGTGTACAATGTTCCTATAGATAAGTAGATAGATATACTCTAAATCTATCTGTCTGTTGATATTCTCGTCAAACATTCGACATTATGCTAACATTTCCGCTGTTGCAGCCGCGTAAACCATGTTGTTATGCTATTTACTAACATAACACACAAATATTTGTTCACAAAATGTGTGTGAAACTTCGTACCAAGTGATAGGGTATTGTTAACTTTGTTTTATTTCGGTTCAGCATTATTATATTTATTTATTGAGACCTCCAACACAAGTACTAAACAAAAAATCACGAATTATGTAGAAAGCTTAAAGGATTTTTCTTTTCTTTCAGTGACAGGCTTGCTTTATATTAGAAACTTTATACGTTAGGAAGGTTACTTTTGTAAGGCAGGCTCATTGATGTTTAAAAGGATAATGAAAACATCGTGAAGTTAATTCTGTCACAAACATTACCCATTGAACATTGACCTCACTATTCGCGGGTCGCCGGTGCGCCCCACCGCCGTCCCATCGTTCACTAGCAGAATGCACCGCGCGTCCCGCGGTTACCCGTTTCCACGCTCCATGAATTTTCAGGCGCTACTACCTACAATATTGGGCTCACTCTGACGTGTAATGGCGGAATGGCTGGGAATTTTAGTGGTGAAATGAATATGATATTCAGTAATTTAAGTTAGGATGTTTGATTTATTATAGGAAGGTTAATGAGGGCGATGGTCAATATTCTTAGACTTAAACCGCCAAATTATCCTGTTATTAAAAACGCATCGCTGTAGAACTGGTCAACAGAGTTCAAAAATAATAAAATGTAAGGCTCTCACAGACAGGCGCAACAATGCGGTGACGCGTCTTAACTCACACTTTTAAATAGATAAGAAAAAATATAAAATGCAACCGACTTCCAGTTGGTATTTCTCGTGTGGTTTCTTCGTTTTTTGACACCGACTTCCAAAATTAAAGTTATTTTGTACAGACGCCAGCACATCAAGCTACAAACTGTCAAATTTATTTAGTAGATTTTCAACTTTATCGCCAAAGTATAAGGTTCAAGGTTGATTGGGAAAATTGGACAGTTTCGGGTAGTTTGATGTGCTGGCGTCTGTACTTTGAAGTCTGTACTGAAGTCGGTTATGTATTATTTTGTATTTTTTCTTAATTTTTTACCTTTTTTGCTACTCCCCAAAAATTCCAACCAGTCCATATTTATTTAGTAGCCTATCTCCGAAGATCTTAATTAGATTTTTACGATATTTAAATGGGACCATTCGGGAATAAACCTCTTTTCGTTTATATAATGACGGAGTTATGCCTGAAAATCCAAATTGATAACGTTCTCCTTTTTGAAGTCGATTATAAACGCTTTTGCCCTAACGAAAAGAAAGAGGACAAACTTGAGAAAGATGTTAGCGTTGCTTTTGGGGAGGGAAAAACATTGCCTTTCTAATCAACAAGGCACCATTTTCTCTGTAGGTAGGTACCTAACAATCAGCAAAATTGTACCTGCTGTAACAAAAAAAGAGTGCCATGCATATTTCATAGCACAATAAATTCTACCCATGAATATTAGTCTCCGGGACACCTCGTTTATCTGCCGGACTTTTTGTTCGCGTTTACATACCCAATTTTTATTGTGTACTGGAATTTAGGCAGTGAATTGTCGAAGGTTTTTATTTATTGCGAATGTCCTTTGGATGATTACCTACTACATTTTTTATGAGAGTATCCGATATAAATAGTTAAAATATAAGATTTAAAAATCGTACCTATGCCTATGTTTCTGTGTGTGTACGTGTCTGTGCTGTTGACCGTTGAGGTTTTATCATGAATATTAGTGATAACTAATATTTGTTTAATTATTATTCATTATTTATTTTTTTAAAGAAACGTTGCTCTACACTAGGAATTTCTCCAGTATCATGGGCACGTTTCCAAACATTCGATCTCACATACACAAACAGCTAGACCCGGAACAACTATCTGTAGGCCATCCATACACATATTTAACTAATAACATGTAAAATTTCAAATCTCTGGGATTAAAGGAGGCGGCTCGAATTCAACTTGCAAGATTTGACCGAAACAAAAATAAAGAAAGCCTTTTGAGAAATTTATTTAGTGAATTTATTCAGTGGTTCATAACCCAACACAGGCCTTTGTGTGGATTGGTGGATGTAGGATCAGTTGGTATTGGTACATATCATTATTGAGGAACGGTACGATTTTTAAACGCTACTGCTTAGTATGAGGTCTTGGGTTTGATTCCAAGGTCGGGCAGTGTCTAATGTATGTTTACATCTGGAATTTCCTAGTAACAGCCAGGAGCCTGGATTTGCGCTGATGGAAATAGACCATCCCCTTATTACATGGATCAGTATCACCGCATCATCAACTGTCTTCGGGTCCACTTGGGCATGTACGTGCACTGTACTTGGGCATATATATCTGACGAAACGTAGGTACACTTCTACATAACTCATTGGGGAATACAGACGTGATATAAATAATGTTTCAAAACATTACATAGTAGTTAGTAGTTACGCAATACAATACAACTCGACTGTCATATCTTCCAATAGCAAATAGGTACACGCTAGAAACTGTTTACAAACATAATTTTAATTACAAAACAAGGCTTAATTTGGTGCGTCGCGCTCCTGAAATATCCCTGTTCTGTAGACTAGAGGTGCTACGCAGCTATAACCATATTTTATATATTGTAATTAGGGCCTTTAACGTGTTACGTGAACACAGCTGTCTCTTCCTGCCGCTTGTGTTTTCTTAAATAGGAGTAAGATTTTCGTTAAGATGGTAGATTTTTCTGTCGCAGGCTGAAAGTTTTTTTTTTGAGGTCTTTTCTCTGTATATTTTATCGTATAAGCGTTTTCTGTGTACATAAATACATTAACAACTGCGACCACCAAGCTTTTCGCCAAATTATTTTAGCGCGTCTTTTTCAGTTTTTATGCGTCGTCCGTCCGTCTGAGTTTCTCGTAAAGAGACCTGTAGGCACGTTAAATTTAACGAAATCAAGTAGGTAGTAAAGATAAATTTTATAACTTCTAAGGCCAAAGAAAATGATGGATTACTGTGGCGTTATGCTCCTCATAGGTACCTATCACTGTTCTGTAGAGGACCAGAGGTGCTACGAAGCTAATTATAACAATATTTTAATAAATGAACTTAGGTTCCAACCCGTGTTTCGTGAACACATCTGTCTTTTCCTGCCGGCAGTGGAAGATTTTGATAAATTTGTTTTTTTAAGCATCGTTCGTATTCTCATCTCAGTCGCAATCTGTCAAAAAAAGCTCATTTTTCATACAATTTGACAGATTGCGTCTGAGATGCGAATGTGAGCAATGCTTGAAAATGAGTAAAATTGGCAGTAAGATGATAAAGATTCGAAATCGTTTGTCTTGGTGTGGGTAAGTGAGCGGAGAGTCAAAGGAAAGATGGACGGATTGTGTGAGGAAGGACATGAAAGAAAATGGGGTGAATGATACTGTGGCAGAGGATAATGGAAGATAAAAAGGAGTTTCGCCGACTCTTAGCAACATGTTATAGGGGCAGGATGCTGGAGAGAGAACATATGACGTAGATACTGCGACCACCTAGCTTTTCGCTAACTAAATATTATGATTTCAGGGCGTCTGTTTTCACGCGTCGCCCGTCTTTCTGTCTGTCTCGCAACGAGACCTAATTTTAGCAGTACCTAGGCAAGCTGTGTTATTTATCTTCATTCAATTCTATGAAACCAAGTTCTAAAGATAACTTTTACTACCTCTTAGGGAAATAATAGATTGCACTTAACAATTTCGTTCCTACATATACGTATCTGCGTGTTATATTTCACAAAACTTTTAAAGACAACATTATCGTCGAACAAGAAACAATAATCAAACTTAATTTGATCATTAATCTTTTCACGGAACATAGATCTAAATTCATAGACAAGAATGGAGGCGTTACATAAAAAAAACATGTAGTGAAAATATCCTTGATGCCCGAGTAATGCGATTCCGCCATGTGGGCTCAACGTAATCAACCGAGGTGGTTACCTTGCGTATGCCTTCTCAAATTTAAATGTATTAATATTTTTGGGCTCCACATCAAAAAGAGATTGAAGTGGATCACGATTTAAATAATTTTACATACCTACCGAGTTACCTTCTATGCAAATGGAATGTTGACTTAGTACGAAACGAAATAGCACAATGAAGTTAGGTATGTTCTAGACGTGCCGTATAAATTCCTATCGTCCGATTCAACCTTGGCTTCTCTTGGCATTGTTCTTGTTATTAAGCACTCAGAAATACACACACAATATGTATAGGTTTGTATTTGTCTGTTACCACGTACAAACTCGGATCGGGAATATTCGGAGCTCCGAATTCCGGAATTAAAGCAGATGTTTGACTATTAAGTACAGAGCTCTTCCCGACCTGCTAGCAGATGCGGCTCCCAAACTACTGAAGTATCGACGCAAAAATTCAACACGTTTCCGCAAACGTCTTTATTTACATTTTTAATACGTGCTACGTTCCCAACGAATAAGGATGTAACATTTGTCGACAGTGAGATAAAATCTAGCGGACCGAACTACTTTTCTGATTTTTCTCTTTTGTATGTCGTAAACAGCTTCCTATCTTGAAAATTTTATGTCGAACCGTGTTACCGTAACAACTGTGAACGTGGAACAGATTCTAGTATTGCAGTAGACTTTTGTGAGGAACATTTTATGGATCCTATCAATTTCATGCGCTCGTTTATAGAGCGGCTCTTTGTGCTTGGAAAACATAATAGGTACTCACAACAATAGCTCACAGCCAATCATCAATTAGCAAGGCTAAATTGCCCATGGGCTTGATAACTTGTTGCGATGTTTGATGTTATGTATCTACCTTCGCATATATCGATTATGCCCGATGTTAACTATGCATGTATGGTTTCTGCGTACATTTGGAGCTATAGATTGCAATCACAAATTGCGAATTAGTGGGAGCGTGTAATTATAAATGCTGTGCCGAGGAAATATCTGCGAGCTTCACGAGAACTTAACTTTGTTCATTAACTTTATATATTCACGCTTTTCAATTACGGTGCGAGGATATTGCCATCCAAGGTTTCGTTTTAAAGCTAAATCAGTTATAGACAATCACAACTTGCAAAAAAGTACATCATTTTGTTATTCTATCTATATTTATCTAACCGCAACGACCGATCCACGATACATTAGACAGATTGCATCCCAGGCTCTCCCAAGCTTGTATTTTATTTATAATCACTAATAGATACTTACTCTACTTTGATTCTAGTATAAACTATAATTTTATTTTGCGTTATACGACAATATTTATTCATTACTAGCCTTTGCCCGCGACTTCGTCCGCGTGGAATAGTTAATTGGGCAGACATTTTTATTTTAAGATTATGAAGTTAAGTAAAGTTTCAGCCAATGCTACTGAACAGAGAAAGAATAGATAAACAAATAAACAGATAAAAAATCTAACAATCATTGTTTTGGGTTCTATTTGCGTTGATAAAGGTCCCAATAATATTTTTTCTCATATATCTTCCATGTACAGGCAGCGATCCGTTATATTTTTATTATATGTATAGATGAGGTACTTTTTATGTTTTATATACTAATCCAACTACATATTTCCACTTAAAATAAAAATAACAACTCTTAACTAAAATATGGCGACAAAAAATTCACCCCATCGCTGTCGACTGGAAGTGAGCCCAAAAGACTGGAGGCATTGCCAAGCTTATTCTATTATTTTTTGTGCGTTTTCATTAAAGGAAGAAATAATTAGGCTGCTCTAAACTTTTAAATCTAAGCCAGGTGCAGATTTATGTCCAGTAAAATGCTTCTACAAATCATTTCAATAGGAAAACTTCAGCCGTAAGGAACGGACGTAACTTAATAAAAAATTAACTAGTTAGGCTGACAGTATTGCCTTCTCCCACTCGGAGAGATTTACTGAATTCCTGCAAATCCAACCAGTCACGTAGACGAAATATACTTGAATTAAGGTCGGACGAAACAGAGTGAGTGAGCCTGCAATTACTTGGACATATGCCTTAATGTAATTGCTCAGTTTTGGCCAAATCTTGTCAGAGTATGGGTAGCAATACTACCTAATAGCCATGGGCGTAGGCTATAGCTTTCGCAAGGGGGGCGGGGGGTTCTGAGGGTCCAAAAATTGTAGGAATTTCGTGACACGTATTATCTGTGTTTGTGTACCTGTGTACACAAACACAGATAACGCTATATTCAAACACAGGTTTGAATATAGCGTTGCCAGATCCAATACCTATCTTAAATTATATGACGGCACAAGTACAATAAAATAGCCACAAAAAAAAGAAAGTTTTTGTTTTTCATTACTTCGCAGGTATCTTGGGATACTAGATGCGGGAGCTGGCAACTATCACGGCAACGTGACACTTTAGAGCACCATGTTGCTATATTTTTTGTTTGTTTATGTATCCTCTACCCCTATACATATTATATACATGTTTATCCGCGAGCCGACCAACTGACGGTGACGGGCGGGCGTTTTGGGGGACTGTCTTTATGTAGAACTTTGACGTTCAAAAAGTGCTGGCACTCAGCCTGACTTTTGAATTTTGAAAAAAAAAATCTAAGAAAAAAAAAGCTGTACACATTGATTTTAGCAGGAATCAGAAATGTAACCTATTATTTAAATGGCGCACATTTCCGAAGAGGTTCGTCATCCCTTACCTATACCAAAGTGACATTGGTCCCCAGGGGTATGTTTAAGTGATTAGGTCAGGATGCAAGCTAATGCACCTCCAGTAACAAACCTCAGTTGACTGGTGCCTCCGCTCCATTTGCCGGAAGAGCTTCAATTTAGCTGGCTCTATAATTCAGCTCTGAAAGTTACAGGAAGTCTAATTTTCCGTCGCGGAGCAGAGCACAACTTTGTTAGGACATATTCCGAGGTAGAAGTTTCCGAAATGCTTTCGTTGTTTTAAGTGATTGAAGATTTTGTATTTTAGAAACTTTGAGTACTTATGTAAACTGTATAAAAGTTCAGGTTCGTGTTTTTATTGCATAGAAATTATAAAATGCCTTTGAGATTCCACGTGATACTTGGCTTGGGGATCACCCCAACCCAAATGTCAAATGTGAAAACATACAACATCAACTATAAAATGTGCATTTATTTATTTTAACAGACTTTCAGATACGCGTAAGTAGTACTCGTAGTAGGCGTATATATAATAAAATTAGGAATGTTTCATTGGCACTAATATATTTTGTACCATCATTCGCTCTAAAAATACACTTTTTACAGAATCCTTAATAAACATATTATATTCAATAAATAGTAAATCTCATTATAATAGGACTTCGTCCAGCCAGTGGGTAACACTAGTCTTGTTTGATTTTTTCTGGTATAAGTATTGATGGTGTTTGTCAGCAGGCGCTTGCGCAGGCGGCGCCCCGGGGGGCGGTGCGCGCGGCGCGGGCGCATGGCGCTGCTGTATCGCGCGACGCGGCTCAAGGACCGCGCCGACACCCACGTGTTCACGTTCGTGGTGACGCGCTCCGCCACGCGTGAGCCCGATCGCGATGTCACCTCAAAGGACTTCTGCTGCGCGCACCAGCGCTGGGCTGTCGCCTTCAGCCGCACCGACGCCTCGCTCGGTTAGTGTCTAGCGCTCACCAGTCTAACAACACCTCGGCTTCTCAACTCCATAGACTAAAGTTAATATTGTTGCAGGTGTGTACCTGGTCTGGCGCGGTGCGTGCGAAGGCATGCGGGTGTACGTTGACTTCACATTCACGCTCCTCAGTCGTGACCACTTCACAGCAAATGAGGGCTTTTCCGGAAAACAGGTGCGCTTCAGCGCAGGTTGTGCAGCGCAGGGCCGCGGGCGGTGCGTGTCTATTGCAGAGCTCAACACCAAGTTCGCGGATGCGCGCGGCGAGTTCCAACTGGAACTCAGCATGTCACGAGTGCGCACATTATACTCTTGTGAACTGCGCGCGCCTCGTCTTGACACACCGCCCATAGCGTTCGCTGGCTTCGACTGGCAGGTGTCGGCTACCGGCGGCGGTGGCAAGGAGCCGCTAACATTAAGGCTAATGAGATTATCAGGAGAAGGCCAGCGCTGCCGCGTTCGATATGCGCTTGCACTCGGCGAGGGCGAGAGAAGACTACATTCGGGGCCACTGGAGTGCGTTTGTGACGCTGATGGTCGCACACCGCCTTGGAACCCGCGGCCGCCGTCACGGCTACTAACTAAAGGAGTCCGACTGACCGTGGAGCTGGTGTGGGCGCGCGCGCTGGCCGAGCTGGCGGCGCCGGCGGCCGG
>NDFZ01005493.1:1328726-1368870 GCA_002192655.3 Mamestra configurata
GCGCGCCCTTCGAGCACTACTATGCGCAGGACAGCGCCGACGAGGGGCTCATGATGGAGACGGCCCTGCGCGTCGAGGACATGTCGCGCCCCGGCAGCGCCTTCTTGCACCCTGGTGGTGAACTTCGTGTACGCCTCGAGTGGGGCGACACTTACCTACTCTTTCAAGCTACTTATCATGTCTATGATGACCTTTGTCGGCTACACGCGCATCAGATGAGGTGGGTGTGATTGCTGCTAGTGCAAACTGACTCGGGAATATTTCATAAATAATGACATGGATAATGTTTTCAGGCGTGAGATAGCCGTTCTTCAGGCGGAAAACTACTCTCTGGAGCGGCAGTTGTTCAGCTACCAGAAGAGCCTGGCGTACGCGCAGGCGCAGGCCGGCGAGCCGGCGGCGGCGGAGGCGAGCGGACGGCGCTCACCCGCGGAGCGCTCGCTCTCCACCGACACGGAGTATGCGTGAGAAGGGCCTGAGGACCTACCCTCGTCGTCGCCTTTGACGTCGCCCGTTCTCTACTCTTCTATCTTTTCGACTGATTCTGACGTTTTTGAGCGATTTATCTATTTTTCTAGACGTTTTATGGCGAGGTGCGCCCTCGTCCGCACCGCTTTCCGCCGGTCGCCTGCACTCTCGCCGCTCGATTCTATCGATAGCCGATAATTATACTCGACTACTTTTCTATTTGTCTGTACATAAAATATATTTAGAAGATATTATATATTATGTATATTTCTTAACTTGAAACTCGAATTCATATACTGCAACAGTCGATTTATGAATAAAAAAAGTCCGTAAAATAAATACCAATTTTGTCTCTTTATTTGTATCTTTATTCATTACCCCTCGCACACTGTTCGTTTTCGTATCCGTATAAAGGAATGCATCTGTCATTTATCAACAACACCTTGTAAGAATACGAATTTCAAGCATAAAAACAACTCGTTATCTATTCATCCCCACGTGCGACGCGGCAAAAACCCTTGACACAGCCTTGAGAAATTGGTTCATTACGCTTGAAGTCAAAACGATTCGTACACGGAACGCACAAGCATTAGCTGTCAGTTGTCAATATTATGTCAACCTCAAATTGACAACAACCTGACGTCAAAACCACGTTGTTGTGTGTTTTGTATTTGTGCAAAAATAAATATTAATAGAACATAGAAATGGCTCAAGGCAAATTAAAAGTGAAGAGCAAATTGCCTGCTGGCACAAAATCAAAGAAGAACAAGGGTAAAGCAGGCAAGGCGGTGTCGAAGCGTCCGAACGCGCCGGTAAAGAGTAAGAGTGCCCAAGAACGGAATAAGATGAAGACGAATGTTACGAAAATGGTGAATGCGGCCGCTGAGCAGCAGTTGAGAGCGCTGGCCACGACCACTCCACAACTGTCAGCAGCACAACAGCGCGTTGCAGCGGCGCCCACGGCACCAGCCCCTGCCAAGTAACCTCACTTTAAATTAGTTAAAAAGGACATTCGCTTCGTATTGACCATTGCTCACTACAGATGATACCTAATTAAACCTTTTGACTATGTGGGTTAATGTTGTTCGAGAATATTATTGTGTAACATTGTGTAAAATGATCATACAGTGTCTTTATGTATGATGAAGCCATTGAAGTCAAGTATTTTGGAATACCAAAATTAACACTGGCTGTATAGGTTGTAATGTGCAGTAATTAAGACAAAAAAACTTTTTTCCAAGCACAATAGGTAATCTCATCCTGGTGTAGGTTGGATTTGTTCACTGTTTTAATTTCTGTTTTTTTGTTTTATTATCAATCAGATTAAAAAGCCAAATGCCTAGGCATCTGCTGTATTATCTCTTCACTGCTCTTGTTAAACTGGTTGGGAATTCTTCCCTGAGTATGCATGATGTTTAAATAAATAAATAAAAGGATAATAAGATAATGCGGCCCATGATGATCTACTAATTAATTGTAAGGAAAAAATCAATTGGTGTTTCAAATTAAATAACTAAAAGGTAACTTGTAAGATGATAGTCTTATTAAATATTTTCTAAAATCTATGTAAAATTTATTAAAAATAATTTCTTACCTTTTGTAAAACTGTTAGTAAAACCTATCCTGCTGTTCATTTCAATGTGTCTTAATTCTTGTTGTAATATAAACTTGTTAAATATAAGTAAAAAAAGTTTGTTAAAATAAATTATTTTATTTTATTGACTGTTTTCTTTTCGTTGTTTAATTAACCTTTTGAAAGCCAGAGCTTAAACGCATCGGCGTGCCTCCGACGCCAAGCCACGAATTCGCCGTACTTTTTGTCACATATTTGTGACATTTGGCGTACAGGGCACACGCTTGCTTGTCATGTGTATGTGACAATGGCGTTCAAAAGGTTAAGTACCTACACTTACTTAGACTTTTGAAAATTTCAAAAGTCTAAGAAGGAAGTGTTTCTATATTTAAATTTATTTCAAATTGAAATAAATATAAATATTAAAGTGGACTTGGGTGGGATGATGATCTAGCACAGAAAAACTACAGGTTTTGCACAGTTTGATTAGGCCTATATATATTTTGACTAAAGCCACACCAATTTTTAATTACTATGCTACATAATGCACTATAGTTCGTATGATAAATTAAATTCACAAAGTCATTGTTTTAAATGAAGAAACTGACAATATGTTACAAAGAGTGGATGAATTGGAAGAATTAAAATATACAAAAATAATCTGTGACACATGTAAAAACCGTATAGTACCTGGAAGGTTTAGGCAGAAGTTTTTTAAAGGTGTTTCTTCTGTTTAAATCCCATGCAATAAACCAAACATAACTACTGAGAAATTCTAGATACCAATTACAGTGCCCGATCTGGGATCAAATCAATGCCAAGACCTCGTTCTCAGCCTATGCATCCACCTACACCAAAGAGGCAGCCTAGAGCAAAAGATATAAAAAAAACTAAACACAGTCGTTAATCTTTGCAAGAATTACATTAAGCTGAATACTGACCGGTGTTACGGGCCGTAATGTAACATTTGCAGCAAGCATGCTTTGTTACGCCGTGTCCTAATATCCGTGTAAAAATAAACGAATACGCACATGTTCATGCTGGTTTCCACGTACTGATTGTAGGAATGCTCGCTTTGTAACATGTTACATTATGCCCCGTAACACCGGTCAGTACACACCTTAAGTTGTTGAAAGTTTATTCACAAGCCTGATTTTATGATACCAGTTTGTGTAGCATTTTACGGCTTATGTTAATTAAATATTGATATTGGAAATGCATTATTGTTGCTTTATTAAGAGACCAGTAGGTTGTTAAAATTTAAAGCAAAATGGTTTTTGCCTCATTAATAATTCAAGAATTGGATTATGTTATCTTGACGCGAAATTTATTCACTTCAGTCGAAATATAACATAATTTAGATGCTTGATTTTTATATTTTTTAAATTTATTGTGGTTAACTTTAGCGCGTAAAATACATTCCTAACGA
Organism: Mamestra configurata; assembly: GCA_002192655.3. NCBI lineage: Eukaryota > Metazoa > Arthropoda > Insecta > Lepidoptera > Noctuidae > Mamestra > Mamestra configurata. Next base: position 1,332,197 of record NDFZ01005493.1, read on the forward strand.
ATAAAATAAACATTAGGAGAATGATTTTAATAATACGAATATAAATTATTACTATTTAATTATTACCCTTCCAAAAATAAATAAATAATGATTGCATAGTTTTCATGAGTCATTAGTAGCGTCTCGTATAGAAATAAATTGGGTATGTTGTCGAAATAGCTAATTGTTCCGTAGAGATTCTATAATTAAACATTACAATAGCGAAGTTTAATGGCTCTTCTAAACAAAAGGCTATTTATTCATCAGAATTATTTGACATTAATAGGATACCTATTATTAGCAAGATTGTAGGAAAGACCTCAAGTTGAAATAATTTCTCATCTGAAACCTACGCAAAATGAGTTGGCATTATGTTGTTTCACTCACAAAAGACACAATTTTAAGGCATTTAAATACAGGTATTATCTGATAAATCCTGGGATGATGATGATGGTCATAATTAAATTTAAACAGTCGCACTTTTATATCAAAAGTTAAGCCATACTTGCCGTGATCGTTTCGTGGATGGGTGACCACCTTATTTTATTGCATATCGAGAATTCGAGAGTCCACCGTGCCTCAGAAAGTACATAAACTCTTGGATCCGGCTGTCATTTGTACAACTTTGTCAGTTACTAGAAAGAAACCAGAAAATCTGACACCATTCTTGCCACGAGGTATCGTGTTACTCAGTTATTGGATTGTGGAAGTCAGGTAGGTAGTCGCTCCATATCCATCCTACTGATGTTCAGCTGAATCCAACTAAACTGGAAGCCGAGCCCCGAGATAAGTGGGAAAATGCTAGGTAGCCTAAAAAATACATCCACACCAGTCGATCGAAGATTAAGCTACGCTTGCCGTTGTCAGTTTTTGGATGGGAGGCCGTCCAGTACAGGTCGAGACTCCTCCGTGCCTCGAAAAACATGTTAAGCCGTTAAATTCCGGCTGTAATTTGTGTACCTTTCAAATATCTTTGACAGTTCTTACGGATAGTACCTAGAACTAGAACGGAACGGATAGAAGAAATAGAAACCCGAAAGTCTGGATATCAGACATGTAGTAAACTGGTGTTCAGCTGCGTCTGGTTTGCTAAGAAACCAACTCCAACATATTTGGAAAAAGGCTAGGCAGATAGAGATATTTGCAAAATCCCAGACACAGCAATAGTAGGTACCCACCAGTCGACCTGGGAATCAAAACCAAGAATTAGGATTTAGCAGCCAAATATATACCACTGCTTGAAAATATTTCGAGTTTCAAAACGTGAACCGATACCTACCTAGGTAGCTACCTACATACATCCGGCAATTATGAGTGTAGGTATACCTATGTAGTCGATAACGGAAGTACTGCCTTATTAGAAGCCAGATGTCCTTGAAAGTGGTGCCTCTAGGCAAGGTTTGAACCTGATCGTTGATGGAGTAACATCTTAGTAGCAAAGAAAGAATTTGAACATAACAGCAGAAGAGGTAACCTCAGCCTCACCACCCTATTCTGGACTAAATGTAGAAATAGAAGTAAGATGACTTATGATATCTAAGTCAGCAAGTAACTGACATAAATAATCATAGTATTTCTGTAAGCTGTTATCTAATTATTTTGTATCAAATAATTATATTATATTGGATCACCAACGAGTGTCGTTGGTGATCCTTAAATTAAATAAATAAATAAACTTGTATCAATCGACTCAACTATCTATTTTTGTTTGACGACCGCAGCAGTGTTCTAGCTCTTGAGATACAAGTCCTGGGCAGGTTTTTATTGTTGGCGGCTATTTATACTTATAGTTGTCAGAAAATTCAAAATAGAGCCAGTGCTCTATGCCCACTGTCGTTCAATTATCTGAACCAAATCTATTATTTATTGTTGTTGGACTACGTTCTATCTTTGGTATACCAGACAAATAAATTACATAACATTATCATTGCAAACGAATTCGAAGAAATCCTCCTTTAGCTAAGCGCGTTCAGAAGTCGGTTTGGTGTTAAAATAAGTGGTGTACATAAGAGCAGAAATCGATTAGATATAGGTGCCTATAAATAAATACATATGTATCAATTCAAGGCGATGCGATGTCGCACGGTGAGTGAACGGGCGTAGGTACCTACCGGACACTGCGGTGTCCATGAATTTAGTCGGTCTGAGTCCGGCTAGCAAGATTTGGTCCTTGTTTGCACGTGTGAGATAAGTAGTAAGGCTTTTAATTGTGAAACTCGAGGCTTCTGAGTTTTATGATCGCAGTGACAATTCCTAAGAATACTTTTAAGTAAGGCCGCGTTCCCACTATGCTGTTGTGACGACAGATTATCGTGTCGTTTAAAGCTACGTCGCTTGTGTATTTAAATGGAGATTTTCACATATAGGACGACACGATTAACGGTCGTCCACGACTTTTTCCATACAAAATGTATGTAACAGTCGTCCAATGATAAAATCGTCTCGACATAGTGGGAACGCGCCCTAAGTGTGCGTAGACTAACTAGGAGATCGTAATTTATTTCCGTAAGTTTTAAGATGTTTCTATTTGTTTAGCGATATCTTAAATGCGTTTCTACAAGACAAAAAGACATTCATCTGCGAAGTTGTGAGCCGGTAAAAAGTTGTTGACCTCTGATTCTAAATACCTATCAAATTAGGCACTTAAAGTCAGCGTACAAAACCAAACAGCTGCTAGAAAAAAAAATTGTACCCGAACGTTTGCTTCTAACATCATCAAACGCCAATTTCGCCTAATCTCCTGGCAATATCCTGAAGTTTTGGTATCCTCGCGGCGAGGCGGGGGGAGGGGGGGAGCAGGGCAGTCTTGTGATGCGTCGATTTCTCCGAATAAGATTAATAAATGCAGGCGGGGGAGACGAACGGCGGGGGGAGGGGACATCGCGGCTAATGACACGCGCCGCTGCAGATATTTTTTTATCGCGAATTTAAAACATAAACTGGTTGCGGTAGCTACATGGAGTGGGCGAACAGAAGGTTCACTTTTTACAATAAACCCATTCAGCTCTCCTAATATCTATGGAGTATGTTTGGCACTAACCTAACGACGCTGTCACACACACCCACTTAATGATTGCGTCAGCGGATGTCTTTGACATAGCTGAAAAATGGGCAAGACAATAAAATAGTAATCTAACAAGAAGAATAAACTTGTACAGTGGGTACAAATTCTAATAAGAATCCCGAAGATACTTTCGAAACGAAGGACCGATAGAATACCATACGATACAAGCTTTGTAACATTTACAGTGGAGGAATCTGTTTTAAGGAACAAAATCTCTTCCGCTAAGCTTTCAAAGGATACCTACACAAGTCGTTTGTTTCTTCGAGTAAAAATCGCTGGATCCGATTATCCCAAGTTCGCAATACTTTTGATACATTGTTGCAATCTTTGGTACTCTATTGTTTTAGGTAGAAAATTGTCGCTCAGCTGCTGTAAGCTTTGTTCGTATTCCATTCATTCCCACAATTTTCAAATTCAAAAGTTACTTCAGTTGCAAGAAAATCGTAAAAAAACAAACTTCAAACATTTTAACATGATATATCAACTTGTCTATATGCCGAAGGGTTCTGCAGGGGTCTACATAAAGGTACACGAACACCGCAAGCAACGAGCCTGTTGTCATCAACTGGGCACCTCCAGACTACGACTGCTACGACGAAATTCAATGTGAAAAACCCCAATAACCCTGCCCGACTTGGACCCAGGACCTCGAACACCAACGAGGCACAAACAAGGATACAAGCCAGGGGCCAAGTTTCCAATTTAACTATCACACCAAAACAGATATTGGTTGATTGATTGATTGGACGCCAGATGAAAAGAGGCTTGAAAGGAGGTGACATATTGAGATGAAAGGAGGTAATATATTGAGATGAAAGGAGGTGAGATATTGAGATGAAAGGAGGTGAGATATTAAGATGAAAGGAGGTGAGATATTGAGATGAAAGGTAATACATTGAGACGAAAAAAAATAGAGATTTATAGAAGAAGTAAACAAAATTACCTTAGAACTATAACATCATCATTTTATACTAGCTTTTACCAGTGGCTTCGCTCGCAGCAGTTTTCCTTAAGAAATTTATTCTTGGTGTGAAAAGTATCCCATAGCCTTTCCAAAGGCCAAACTATCTCTGTAGCAAAAAAACATCAAAATTCGTTTAAAGTTAATAGACGTCAAAACGTAATAAACAGATGCCTGGAATAAATTAAAGTTACTTTCCAAATAAAATTAGTATGAATGTCACTATTTCTAGGACGGTAGTCTCCAAACTGGTTACCCTGAATCCGTTTCTAAGGGACCCCGGGTGTGATAAAATTAAAAATAATAAATTCACACTGTTGTGTTCGAACGATATTCATATCGTGGGCCTTCTCCCGTCCCCTGTATCGGTAGCGGGCTCGCCGCAGCCTCCGCCCGCGCCCTACGCCCTGCAGCCTGTAACTCTGCATAGTTCACCGACTGCGCGCGCGCATCGATACTCAACACCGTACTAATCACGAGCTAACACCTATTGTTAGGACCTTAGAACACTCGCACTCCGTATCCAGATTTATGTTGTTGGCAATGTCTGATTAAATATCGTCAGGAAACTACAGTAATACACATTATAAATACGAAAGTTACTCTTTCTGATTATTGCTGTTTTAACGCCAAAACCGCTGAACGAATTATGATGATTTTTGGTATATAGATAGATTTTGTTTTTCTGAAGGATAAATAATACTTTTTATCCCGGGAGTACGTTCCCTTGGGACTAGTAGTTAAAATCAGTTTCGAAATCGTAAACCTTTCAGCAAGTGTGTTTATTTTGGTCGTGCCTTCTCTGTATGACAAAAAGCCTCTACATACCAGCCGGTTTTATAATATCTCCCTAGCTTCTACCTACCAGCCGGTATTCGGTAGCTTCCTAGCTTTTTCGTTACTTATTGGGCTCGTATTCCAGTCTGACCGGATGCAGCTTAATATCAGTACTCTACATGGAGCGATCTGACCGTCTGTTTCTGACCTCTGCAGCTCAGTTTCTGGGCAACACAATAATCTTTGGTAAGACTGATTATCAGACATCTGACTACCCGTTATGATCTGCCAATGATTGAGGCCTTATACCTATGTCTGAAAACAGGCTTAGTAATCTACAAAGTGCCTTTTTCTTGTCCAGCAAAGGACTTAATGAAGATGTCCACAAATACCGCTAAATAACTGTAGATACTGAATTATATCATTTGAACCCAATCGGTTGTCACCGGATATGCACAGTTAATCTTTTCATCTTAAATGTTAACTTATGTAAGATTTAATCTGCGGGTAGCAATGTAGCATATCTATTAATTTTCCTGCAGGAGACTGGTAATAGCAGGAATTACTTGTTAATATTTAATTATACAAATGAGCCAATTTATACATGTCTTTGCGAAGAACATAACTGATATTTCTCTATAAGAAATATATTCACAATTTATAAAGGAAACTTTCTGCACAAAGGTACGAGTAATACAAAAGTATGTTAACATAAAATGAACGTAATATTGAAGTAAGGAACGATAATGAAACAATTTTCTCCCTTTAAACACAGTTAAATAGTTGTGTGAGCGTTCAACGTCTTCATATAAAGGGTGTCGTGTTACCGCGCGCGCGTTGATGTCTTTTACAAGTGCGTCGACGCCTACGAATGTCACTCTTGCGCAGGTCGCAATTCCAACCATACCCCGACACTTAGGGCTGTCAATAACAGTTGCAGTCTTTCAACAGCTAATCAAATCAGGCCTAGGACAACCGGTTACGGTCCGTTTACGGAACCCTGCTCGATTTCTCTGGTTTCCCATCAACGTCGAGGTGATATCGACCGGGAGACAATAAATCCGGTTCTGCTGCAGCGGACGGGTTGCAATTAAACTAGTGTCGCGCCGGGGTTCGCGGGCCGTGCGAAAGTGAAGCACGTGGGGGGCGAGGGGGGGGGGGCAGGCTCCGTCTGTACACGCACACAGAGTAGCTACTCCAGCGCGATCAGGAGCTGCCTTAAAGCTCCCCGTGAACTTTCGTTGCGTTTTGTAGACTAATTTCATTTGTGGTGAAACTCTTCTTCTTTTTTATACTTTTGCCAACGTCTTTCTTTTACTGATCACCATTTAAGTTTGCTCACAGTGTAAGTGAAATCAGTGTCCAGTTTGTCTCATTTTAAGATCTGAGGAGTCAATAGGCATTTCTGTATTTGCAATATCTGCTACATTTTCTAATTTTTTGTTTACAGCCTTAACCCCAAAAGTATAAAAATCGAAGTAGGTGGTCGTAGCACTTAGGGTCCTCTGCGAGAAGGGGTTCAAGTTGATCCCCATATAGTTATACGTATTAATTCCTTAAACACACTGGTTATTCTAGTCTGTGTCTCTGTCGGTTCTGCGTGTGTGTCAGCGTGTGGGTGTTTGCGAGTGTATTCAGTCCGCGCGCGACGGCCGAGGCAGACGCACGCGCCGCTGCCAGTGCCATGTCGCGCTAGGCGCGCCCCCATGGTGTACCCCGAGGCGTCCCGCTGGGGCGCGCCAGACGCCGCGCTCGCCCCCCTCTACGATGACGTCTACAGAGGTCAGCTGATATTCGCAACCTCAACTATTTTTAATACATTCCCCCTGTGACCAGACAAAGTGACTTTCTGCAATCGTAAAGTGCTCCAACTGCCTGATTTCTTCATCTCAGCCTGCCGTCATTAATCCCGGCTTTTGCCAGACTGATTTATCAGATGATAATTGTCTGGTACGAAGCTTATTGTCCCGCGATGAAATGTTGCCAACGAGAGCCGGTACACTCATTATCATCAGATAAATCAGACTTTGCATCGAGCATTTAACGTAAAGAAACATCAACGAAATGTTTGGAATTGACATAAGCTTTCGGAAAGGTACGTCACTGTTGTTGTCAACTCCATTCTCTTTTTTTGAAGTTTCTATTCGTTAACTATTGTTAGAAGTCACTTTTTCTAGAAGATGTTGAAAGCCTAAATCTGAGATCACCGAGGTTAAAGGCTGCGGGAGTTTGTTTAACTGCCTTAGAACGGAACGTGCAAGCTCCAGCCCCGCTATGCGAATCTTCTTTGTGTGTAACCTGTGTCTCTTAGCAACCTGTCGACGGTCCTGTACCACTGCAGCTTCGCCACAATCATTTAACGACCCTTAAGCGTGAATATAATTATTAAGTTGTTATTAACATTTAACATTCAAAACCGGTGCTTAACGACTCTTTTATTAGTTCTCCTTTTCTGTTTGACCCTAATTATGTTCTACTTTTAGCGCGTTTTGACTTTTCAACATTTTCTACCCCGGCTTTAAATATATTTCTTTGTTCGGTGTGCTTGTTTAAAAGCTTGTTTAAAAAAATCACACTTAGTGCGACTGGTCGCTGATGACTCAGTCGGCAGACATCTGTTACTAAACCATTATATTTACATTTCAATAGAACCAGCTCATAATTGTAATGGTTATTTCATATTCGCCGCAGTGTTCACAGTGAAGGGAGTGTTAAATACTTTATGTCCAGTTCAGTAAGTTTTGTGCCAGAAATAATAACATATCTTATAACACTTTAGCTAATAAAATATTAACAGCTGAGAACGAAATGTCGACAGCCTTTCTACGATATTACAGGGCATCATACAATTACCTGATTTAAGTTCAACTTTTATGAAGTAAATGCTCCTACAACATCCTTTTATTTTACACGTATTCCTCGCACGTGTATTTCCTAATAAGATTATTTTGCGAACATTTCCTTTGTTTGAATCTCGTAGAACTTTAGCCGCGCGATCAAATTATACATTACCATCGTCATTACAGTTAACAGCAGAGACATGTGCACAATGATATATAAAATCTGTTTGTGTTGGCAATTAAGAGATCATCACACGGTAGAACTACAAGGGAGTATTCTGAATTGCGTCCTTATTGTAACGTTACGAGAATATAATTCGCGAGCGCACCCTCCACCTGTGTCCGACTCGTCTCGGTTCATTTTATAATGACATTACAGTAATTCCATACAAGCGTAGGAGTATTATGTTCATAATGTTTCGACGATGTCGGGTCGTGTTGAACGGTTGTTTTATTGATAATTGGGACCTACAGCTCATGTCGGTGCTTTAAAGCTCTATTAAACCTTGAAAATTGAACTGTCTTAAGGAAAATCAAATTGTGATTTTATAGTAGGTATCTCGTTTACGATCGTCTATAAAGTTTCTAAGCTGAGTGTCGGGTACGAATGGTGCGAGTGTGCGACGCGAGATGCGAGATGCAAGAAGGCATCTAACGTAAGGTATGAGTTATTAAATGACCTGCGACTTTCCAATCGGCCTACATCGGTCGCGTGATCATTGAGATATCTCGCGATTTCACGAGCGCTTATCGCATGTGTGGCTGACGGTTTTTATGTCAATTATTAGTTTTAATTGGTCGTTAATATTTATAATGATGGTCCCATATGATTAGCGACGGAGCTGTTAATTGCGTGTTTATGGGCTTCCTTATAATTTCGTGAATATTTTCACTTTTGATGGTCGGTTTGCCTGTGAGAAATGTTGCCAAATATTTTTATGTTGGTTTGATTACAACTTTTTGCGCATATTTTATTCTACAGTGGTTGTCAGCTATAATTTCTAAGTAAAGGAATTTCAGTTTTTTGTGCTCATTGTGTGAATGTCTGATTTGGGGAAAATGTAAATTCTACACATTTTTGGAACTTCTCCAAAATACTACGATTTACATTCCTAATGAAGTCCAGGGTGACGGAATTTGTCCCTAACATTTACATTTGCTTATGGAACTTAAACTTTTGGAGTTTTATTTAAGAAACAAGTATTTTAAGACTCCAAAGAAACTTTAGAATAACAACGACGTTGGGTTGATGTCGGCTTGATTTCGTCACATAATTTTCCACCTAATATTGGAAGTTGTTAATTGCAGTCAACTATTAAAATTAGTGAAACTACTTAGGTTTTTATCAAAACATTCAAATTCATATTTGCTATGAATGTATACAGAAATTCTTGAGTAAACAGAATTTCAAACTGCATTCAAAGGCGCGCTTCATTCGGCAATGCTGCGACCGTTACCATCTGCATCGTCTACACGTAGGAGTCCCCACACGGTGCGACATTCACGGGACAGTCTCAGAAGCAATCGCTATTACTCTACAAACTGTGCCTCAGGTATAACCGCACTCTTTACGAACTTGACACTTGCAAAACCTTGTAACAGTGGATCAAGTATCATTCAGCATTTTAGAAGATTGTACAAACTGTCTCGATATTATCCTGAATCATGGAGCAACCCTATTACTTCTCGGATATTCGGATATGTGAGTTTTAAAACATTTTCATCTTGTTTGTGTCATCATTCAATGTAGCGAATAAACGGTGAGCGATAAATAGTTCCCCACAATCACCACGTAATGGAGATAGATTGCTCGAATGCAATCTTCATTATTGTAGCAAACTAGAAGAGTTAAGCTTTTATCACTGAATACATGTTTGTAATTTCAAAATATTAGCTTTATATGAAAGTATATTCGGTATTGTTTTAATTGAATTTTTTTTTAAAGAAGGTAGAAAGTGTTAATAACAACATTTGATCTTACTTATCAGATCGAATGAGGTTTCTGTAGATGTATTCGTGCGGTTAACTTCATTCGTTCGCTCAATTGTTTCATTCAATTCTGAACAATCCAAAGTTTACATTCAGTTACGAACGCTGTAGAAATATTCTCTTGTTTAAGTTAAAGGCTATCGAAGTAAAGAATAACAATCCATCTTTGAGATATTTTAACTAGAATATCTTATTTTTATTGAGGAACAGTTTGTCGTTTTAATGGTCTGTTGGGAAAATGGGCAGTAGGTAGTGCCACTGTTATTTTAACAACGGTTAACAGTTTCAATATTGTTGTTTTTCTGGGACTTTAACAGGCTGAGAATAAACTACTGGCTCATTGTTATCCGATTGGCTAGTTCACACGTTTTAATGGGTCTAAAATTTGGGTTTAAAATAAATGATACTTAATACGTGAACAGAATCGCGTCATTCTTGTCCAAATGTCCAGGGTAGTACTAATGTGTAGAAACAGTTTAGTTAAAGAACTTGCTGATAGAATGATTGCTACCAAGACCTACAAGCGTTGGCTGGAAATAGCTGCTTAAGTGTTCTGTTTATTTTATAACTTACTGACATTTTTTTTTTTGCATTGAATTATATTTTTATTTTTTATCATTATTATTAAAAAAAAAAAAAACTTTTTTTTTTAATGTAACTATGGACCTTGTATGGTCTGCAATAAAGATGTATTATTATTATTATGAGTCAACTAGCCTACTGATATATACTCATAGGTGTGAATACAATATACCTACGATAAAGCGAGGTAGGATTCTGTGTAGGTAGGTATCTTATCCGATTAGCTGGTTATTTTTTTGTGGGTAGATTTCGCAATATTTCGCATCTACTACCACAAGTTCTCGAGAATAATACATATATCTTTGTGTAATAAATATCTACTTCAAGTAAAATCATCAAAGTCATGACGACGTGAGTTATAATTTATAAACAACAATCCGGATATTACAGAAAAGTAATAAAACACTCATAAACGTCAGATGATATGGTTTTATTGACTAAGTTCCGTTATCTGACTGTATCCTTGCGTACAAGTAACCACGTAGCGAAGTAGGCAGAATAATAACTGCAGAATATATACCTATACTAATACTAATATTATAAATGCGAAAGTTTGGATGGATGGATGGATGTTTGACACTCAATCATGTCAGAACGGCTGAACGGATCTTGATAATATAGAGGTAGCTCTGTGCTAAAGTGTTTATATTCGTATTATAGTCTGGAATAATACATAGAATACTTTTTATCCCGGGAGTAAGTTCCCTAATCCCTTGGGATATTTTTCGACATTCACGCATTCACGTGTAACATAAGATCTATTCGTTAATGTAAAACTTTTGGTTAGGTTGGTGCTACGAGTTACGCTGCCTTTGCTTTTTTCGGTGATTGTCAATCTGCCAAAAAAGTCTGTTATTTACATACATTTTGGAGATCTCTTTCGACATTGATTGTGAAAACGACAACTAGTCTAAGGACCTGAGTGCCAATTCTACTTATTTCTAAGCAACATTCGTATTTCGAACGTTCGAATGCGAATGTTGCTTAAAAATGAGTAGGATTGGCAGTCTGAGGTTCAGAGACAATTAGTGTTCGTCGACATGCCAAAATCTAAGATATTGATCACGCGACGCTTTGTCAATCTCACACATTTCGTTAATCGCACTCAACCCAAACGCTATTGTTGATAAAATGCCACTTGTTTAATTCTCTTTGCTACGAAAGACGTCGGACTTCCAACTTTACAAAATGACTCTTGCTGGTTCGTCTCCATAAAATGTCATTGCGGATCCCTAAAAAACTTCAAATAGGACACTCAAAATCTTGACTGTTTCCTTAACTTTTTTTGAGACGTAAGACGTAATTTAAGTTATAATTACATTTCGAGAACAAGTATTTTGTCCGAAATACTTTTACCTAACTGTTTGTAATACTCAGATCCAATTTAAGGAGGTTTTACTGCGAAATACTTCAGTGATGTCACCCTTCTCTCTTGAGGATTATTTCAGATGTCGCTCGTCTGCTGTCAGACTTAATCTTTTCCATTTTCTGCAACTCAATAGGATCTTTTTGGTCTTTGCAAACTTTTTTCTCTCTTTTAAGTAAGCCAGTCAATTTCGGAAGTGTTACCATTGGATTATGTCCAATTGTACGCGTAATACTACCTACCTACTTGTGCCAAAGATGATTGGACAAGTTCAGTGCGCGATGTCCTCATTTGTGTTACCTATACCAAAGTAACGATAGTAAAACTAAATGATTTGTTTGGCGCAATGGAACCGGAGATTAATAGTAGATATTAAGCCATTTTCAAGATAAAATCATAACGTTAACCCTTGAACTCGTGCACACATGACCACATAGATAAAATCGACTCAAGCTTTCATAAAGCTTATCAGTTTGGTAAACAAGCGATTGTTTTGCACCTTATTAAGATAATTATTAAGATAACACTCGCCGGTACAAACACTTCTGTTTAAGGTATAAGGTAAACGTCTCTATTATCAGCTCTGTGGGCTCGTTCAATAGGATTCTGAGTTATGATGCCAGTTATTGTGCCGTTTACCCTAATTTGTTGAACTTGTATTCATTTTGCCCTGTAATTAATTTTGTCTTGTTGTTTCAAAGAGTATTGTTTAGTTAAAGTAAGCTATTTTTGGTGTGGAATGGCAATTTGCTCTTTGAAACTAACTTTGATTTCTGCGATTACAAAATGTCTCAGACATTTCAGAATCGTGCGATTACAATTTTGCAAAATGTATCAGGCATTTCGGAATCGTAGAAATCAAAGTTAAGCCGTTTATAGATTAAGGGCTTACCTAACTTTAAACTAAGTTACGTTTGCTAAGCTAAGTTCGCACAGCTAAGGTATTTTTTCATCCTTACACAGCTGAGTTTATAGTCATTTTTGGTATAATTAGTCGAACAATTTATCAATTTGTAAAACGTCAAACAATGTGAAATAAATGTTGCGTGTTAACGAGAATGTCCAAATAACATGAATATAATTATGAGCGTCGCTAATGAACTCGTAATGAAAGTTCATCACAATTTCATGTTTTTGACAAGTGCTGAAATTAATTTAAACTTCTTTGTTGTTCGTTAAATGAATAACGCTTGTACGTGACAATCTATTTGCGCCATTTTTTTGCGATTCTTCAACAGTAAAATTAGACAGCAATGATGTTTCAAATTCAGTTTTTAGATTGAAAATACTTTGTTCAAAACTATGGACATAAAGTAATAATAATAATAATATTTATTTGCGTAAACATGGTATACAAAGATGTTAATTACAGATTTAAATGGCACAAACATGTTTAGCTAGGATTAGACCAAGCATGCAAAATTTTACAGTCAGTGAACAGGATAGAGGCATCAACATAACCTCTCCAAAGAACATCAGAATTTTTTGTCTATAAACTCTTTTAAGCTATAAAAACTATATTCATATAACCATTTATAAAATTTGATTTTAAAGAGTTTTGTATTATATGTTTTCAAATGCCTCGGTAGTTTATTATAAATTCGCACACACATTGCTACGCAGTTATTATTGTATTTAGCTAGCCTAGGTAAATCATTCAACACTAATTTATAGGGATCCCTTCTGTTCCGAGGATTAACATCATTTGCAGTCTTAAATAACTGTTTATTTTTCATAACAAACATACAAATTTCGTAAATGTACAGTGACGGTAACGGTAACAAACCAAGTTTCTTAAATATTGGCTGACATGAGTCGTCAGGTTTAAGTCCACAGATTGATCTTATGCACTTTTTTTGAGCGATGAATGCTCTACGGAAGTCGGTGCTATTACCCCACATTACAAGCCCATAACGTAGTGCTGATTCGACATATGCATGGTATGACATTACAGCAGTTTGAATGTTAGTCACATTTTTTATTTGTTTAAGTGCGTATACAAATTTATTGATTTTAGTGCTAACATTATCTATGTGTTCTTTCCAATTAATATCTTTATCTATTATTACACCTAAAAATTTTGTATTCGTTACTTCTTTGATTTTGTTAATATTGAGTTTAATGTCGTTTTTATAATTATTTGATTGATTAAATTGAATGTATACGGATTTATCTAAATTTATCTTTAAATGATTAATGTCAAGCCATTGCAGTAATTTGTCAATTGTATTATTAATGTCAAATTCATGATCTAGAATGGTATTATATTTTTTATTAGATGTCACTATAATAGATATGTCGTCAGCAAATAATATACATTTATGATTAGTTATTTTTATGATGTCATTGATGTAAATGAGGAATAATATTGGGCCCAGCACGCTTCCTTGTGGAACGCCATATTTATTATGTCTATATTCGGATGAGTAGGATATTATGTCGTTATTTTTATTTATTTTATTGATGATGACACGTTGCTTTCTATGACTTAAATAAGACGATAGCCATTGGAGTACCGGTCCTCTAATCCCAATAGCTTCCAACTTTTGCAGCAATATATCGTGTGACACCAAATCGAAGGCTTTCGATAGATCAAAAAAAAGGCCAGTAGTCATATAATTATTATTAATATTTGAAAGTATAGCTTGCAAAAGAGAAAATATAGCTAACGAGGTAGATTTGTCCTTTTGGAATCCAAACTGATTGTCACTTATGATTTGAAATTTATTGCAGAAATTGGTTAGTCTTTTAAACATACATTTTTCATAAATTTTGGACAGGATTGGAATTAAAGTTATGGGCCGGTAATTATTAATGTCACATTTATCTCCCTTCTTGTATAAAGGCTTTATTATGGACAGTTTTAATTTATCAGGAAAGGTTCCCTGGGAAAAAGACACATTTATTAAATGAGTGAGAATACCAGCCAGTTCATTACTGCAAGCTTTTATAATTTTCGTATTTATTTNGTCACATTTTTTATTTGTTTAAGTGCGTATACAAATTTATTGATTTTAGTGCTAACATTATCTATGTGTTCTTTCCAATTAATATCTTTATCTATTATTACACCTAAAAATTTTGTATTCGTTACTTCTTTGATTTTGTTAATATTGAGTTTAATGTCGTTTTTATAATTATTTGATTGATTAAATTGAATGTATACGGATTTATCTAAATTTATCTTTAAATGATTAATGTGTTAAAGCCATTGCAGTAATTTGTCAATTGTATTATTAATGTCAAATTCATGATCTAGAATGGTATTATATTTTTTATTAGATGTCAATATAATAGATATGTCGTCAGCAAATAATATACATTTATGATTAGTTATTTTTATGATGTCATTGATGTTAATGAGGAATAATATTGGGCCCAGCACGCTTCCTTGTGGAACGCCATATTTATTATGTCTATATTCGGATGAGTAGGATATTATGTCGTTATTTTTATTTATTTTATGGATGATGACACGTTGCTTTCTATGACTTAAATAAGACGATAGCCATTGGAGTACCGGTGCTCTAATCCCAATAGCTTCCAACTTTTGCAGCAATATATCGTGTGACACCAAATCGAAGGCTTTCGATAGATCAAAAAAAAGGCCAGTAGTCATATAATTATTATTAATATTTGAAAGTATAGCATGCAAAAGAGAAAATATAGCTAACGAGGTAGATTTGTCCTTTTGGAATCCAAACTGATTGTCACTTATGATTTGAAATTTATTGCAGAAATTGGTTAGTCTTTTAAACATACATTTTTCATAAATTTTGGACAGGATTGGAATTAAAGTTATGGGCCGGTAATTATTAATGTCACATTTATCTCCCTTCTTGTATAAAGGCTTTATTATGGACAGTTTTAATTTATCAGGAAAGGTTCCCTGGGAAAAANTTGGGAAAAAGACACTTTTATTAAATGAGTGAGAATACCAGCCAGTTCATTACTGCAAGCTTTTATAATTTTCATATTTATTTCATCATAGCCCTCCGACCTGGTGTTGGACAGAGACATTATTTCCTGTCGCACCTCGTTTACCAACACTGGTCTGAGGAACATTGTGTTGTTACACGTATTTTTGTTTTTAGGAGCGCTTTGTCCCCCTTGTACATCCGTTACGTTCACATAATGGTTATTAAATATAGTGGCCATTTGTACAGGGTCTGTTATTATAGTATCATTTAACTTTATAGATTCTATGTTGTCTTTGTGACTGTTATTATTTATTTCTTTTTTAATGACATTCCATGTGGCTTTACATTTATTGTCCTGAGTGTGAATATATTTTATATTTGCATTCTTTTTTGAATTATAAATACATTTCTTTAACAGACTAGAGTAATGGTTATATTTAGTTTTGTTATTTTCATTTTATTTTTGTAGTACCGACGTAAGTCCTCCATCCAGACATATCAGTTGTTAAACTATTAGTAAAAAATAGGTAGAACTGTTTGTCTGTAAGAGATAATCTCTGGAAATGTGTCCCGAAAACATGCTCGGTTCATGTTAGACATGCCACAGGAGCCATGGAAATAACTAGTATTTTGCGTTTAAGCGTTTTTATTATTACATTTTCTATCTAGAAAAAAGAAAGAAAGAAAAATATTTATTTGGGACTCTCAAAAATATTTATCTGTCTGATAAGTCTATTTTACAAAGGGCGACTTCATTCACGACTTCCGAATAGCCACTTTCCACCGGATAAATTTGAATATGGAACAGAATTTGAAATTATCTGCCAGGTAAGTTAACGGGAACTAAATCGTCGGTGGTGAAACTGGTCCTAAATAAAATCAAATCCTTCTTAAGTTAGTTCAGCATGTAACAGACTACCTCTACTTACTATCCCATCTATGTTGATCTCCCCAACAGGCTGTAGTGCCCCACTGTTCAATGAATTCGTCTCATCCCCCTCTAAGGGTCACTGTGGCTCACACTGAGGGGCTCAGAGGGGCACAAAGCGACCCTGATAATGACATAATTACTACTCGGCAGGTGGGCATCGTAGGGTGACGCTACTAACTATCCATTCACTTGTTATGAACTTATGATCCCTTTGTAGGGCTGTGGTCCGTCTTTTGTTAAGTTATCGTACTTTACTTTGACAAATACGTTACTGTTTTGGAGATTAGGAGCACTATTGATTGAAATGTTTTAATGTGAGACTTAGTAAGACCTTTTAAGAGTCGAAATGTAAGGATAATGATTTGATGTTGCCAAATTTGAGAAATTCACCTGGCGTTTCAGTAACCGTTGTATAAATATACATTTTGATAACCTACGATTATTATAATATTAATACGATAATAATGGTTATCATTAGAAACACGAATGGGATTAAAAGCACGTTCTATTGTTTGTTAACTTTTTGTAATATAGCGAGACACATTTTTAGTAGGTATCGATGTTTCAATAGTTCGGCTAAAGTATTAACAGATTGTCCATAAAGTTTCAGACCCACAATCATGGCCGTATCTATCCAATCTTTTCACTCCAACTCCCACTGGAGCCCTTATCGCGACAACTAAATAGTAAATAGAAAATACATTGCGGACTCAGGAAAACAATAAAACCGTGGAACCGAGCCTATAAATTGAGTTTCGCGATAAACTATCTCGAGATATATCCGCGACATGATACGCTGACTCACATATTACGAATTCCTACGCCACGGGCATACAGAACACTGCACAGATCTACCGCCCACTATCACACCACTAGTAATTGTTGAATATCGATACTTGTAATACTGGCCACGCATTTGCGATTTTGCGGAGCTTTGGCATTTACGGATGTATTCGTTTCCTTAAAAATATTAAGGATTTGAGAAGTAATAGAGATCATTTTTGGACGTAAATAAGCAACAACTTGTCATCCGACATAGATTTGACATAAGTTTGAAAAAAAAAACTGATTTGAAGTTTTGAGTTCACAGAACGTTGACACAAAATGAAAAGTCGTTTTTCATTTAACCATAGTTCAAATCATTTTATTGAAAAATGTTGTTACATTTAAAACAGTGGCACGGTGACAGAAACTCAATTAATCAATATTGTGGGTTGACCTGTTACAGTTTATTAATTGCATCCTATAGTGAAACTGGTTTTTTAAATTTGCACAGAAAAAAATTGGCTAATCACTGTTTTTTCTTTTGTTATGTGAAAAAACGATGTTCATGTGTTAAAAAAACAGTTACTTACCTCAAACTTTCAAAGATAATTAAAAAAAAAACACAACTTCATAACTTTAAAATCGCACGACCGAGTCGCAAGTCCACAGCCAACCTTAGCCACTATTTCATTATTCCGTCCGCGCGTCATACGATTATTTCGCATAATAATTCAGGGATTATTTCGGGTGTTAATACTAGTAACCTACCGTTAGGGTATGCCATGCACGTCCGACCTCGACTTCCTTCGAGGATTAAGCCTTAATATGGAGACGTATGAGGTGCTGCGGTGTCAAGTTTAGAGTACGAATTTGAATATAAATAAGTTTCAGGGGTTTGAAGTAAGAATAAGTTACATTAAGTTAACCTGTCTCGTTTGGAGTTGGAGTTCAGAGGTGAATTGGCTAACTTAGGATTGTGTTATATTTATGCATAATTTGGAAGTTAAACACGTGTTCTTCTAAACGATGGCTTGAAATTCTCGTATGCAGATTAGTCTCAGTCTCAACTATTCTTTCCCGTTAATTTTTCAGACCCTTTTGCTTAGTAGTTCCACTTCTTTTTCGTCTTCGTGCCGCTGGTACTATAACTTACATTTGAGGGGGCCAAAGCATTGCTAATTCCACGGCATCGATGGTGGCAGCGAGTACGTCACTTTGGCTACATGTTATGTGGCACAGAGGGCAATATAGGAGGTCCCGCTATTTACTCATAAACTGAGACAGAACTTGAGAGTGCAAAAGTCGCAGTAAGTAAGTTCTTGACTCAATAAGACCTACTAAAAAGATGAGATCTTCATCTTGCTTCGCTTTGAAACAGTCGTGGTCACTCTGAATGAGATAAATAGATGAGATGGACTTGAAAAAGCGAAATATAAACTTGTAAACTCACCTTCAACGATAAAACTGCTGTAGATACTACTACCAAACTGCTATTACCAATTTACCTGACGTACATTGAATTGTTTAATGCCTCCTGAAGATCGTTTGCCGTAGTAATCCATTGGTTAGGGCCGGTCCCCGGGGAGGTATACCGACCTTAAGTACAAGTCGTTATCACGTTAGTTTGTGGTTGTTTTGCGAGGTTAAGGTACAATTTGTTTGATGTTATTGTTAAGTCTTTGTAAACCAGTTTTTTGTGTATTGTTAGTACTAGACGGATTAGCGAGTCGCGTTAGTACAAAGTCCTAAAGTTTTGATCTGTTGTTTTGAATCTATAGAGTTCAAGTTATTTACTCAAATTACTTCAGTTACTCTCACGGGCCAATGCAACCGTTATCCCGTTGTGAAAAAGGAATGGCGCTATTCGTCCTGCATAGCTCCGTCCCCCTCTCACAAAGTCACAACGGAAGCTTGATGACATTTGTACATCATAGTAGGGGGTTAGATCGAGTATGGGCTACGATGCCTACGACTTTTGGTTTGCTCTTCCCACTAAAAGTTCGTTCGATGTTTTCATTAATTAGGTAGGTGCTGAAAGAAAAAATATTCTCGCTGGATTTGAACGATCATGCGATTTTAGAATCGGTTTAAAACGATAGAACGTGACGATTTTCTAGTGCGGGAGATTGTGAAGTCCTTGAACCTGGTATAATGAGTTGTCTCATACGTCCTACAGTAACTTTTTTTTATGGATGGGAAATCATCACGATATGACTCCTTCCACTCTGGGCAGAGCGGAAGGGAGTGTCAGACTCTTACTGACTAAAAACCATCCGTGTTCCTCCTAATGCGCTTTGCGTTCCAGGGCCGCGGTGACTCTTTCGAACAAATTTCGCAACCCTGGCAGGCTCTGGCTCTAGAGCGGGCCTCGTCTACTATGCTGACATTTCTTTGAGCGTGGAACACAAAGCGTCGTCGACCCGGGCCTGGTCCTAATCAGACGACGAGCCTCCCAACGCTCTCCCGTCCCTCGTCCGCAGGCCCACGAATCGCCTTGCGATTCCCGACATCCTACAGTACCTACCAAGAAGATCTTTGACTTGGCTCTAGTTCGTAGCAGATTCATATTTAAACGTTAAGCAACAGCTTAAGGAAAACAGGTCCAAAACTCTTCATAGTCATGTATTTAAACCGCTTACAACAACTGTGCCTACATCATTATATCCATACCAGAGTCTACATCGATGATTATACTTAGGTATAATTATGTACATAGGAGCACGTGAGCCCGCAGTATTATTGGCACTTTGTTTGCCACCACCTACTCAATTTACAGCTTTATTGCTCTCGTTTTAAGAGTCAATTTTCTGCGATTCGTGGCCGAATTGATCGGGCTTTCAAGTGATATTAAAACTAGTTGCATCGTTGGTTTTGTATGCTTGTTTATTGTAGTTATAAAATAGACTATAAGCTCTGCTAAGCTGGGGCTTACACATATTTATATGTGTTTGGATTGATGGTCCATTAGCGAAAAGCTATGTAACTTGTTCCAAAATGTATTTATGATCGATAACTCTTATATCCTATGGTGATGCATAATATACTGCTTGTATAATTTAAAAGATTTTTTTTTGAACAATGATCACTATGGTAGCTTTGCAAGCAGAGAAAGAAGCACCCGATGTTCGAGATCTATATTACTTATAGATTTTCAATCGTGGTTAATTTTTTTTTTAATCTTGGCTCCCTAATTCAAATCAGTCTACCTGCAATGATTACTATAGTTGTTGTAGTGAGCTTTAGCGTTTACTTTAGCGGTATATCCAGCTTTTACTTGACGTCGCTCCGACAGAATAAAAAGTAGTCTATGACATAGATAAAAAAATAATTGTAATCGTATTAGTACTTCTAGATATTAGTTTTAACAAACAATATGTTATAAAATTGCTTTAAGTTTAGGTAACATAATCAAATGTCAGTGTTATACTTTAGAAATGTAACTCCAAGAGAAGGGGTACACCTCAAGCTCAATAAATTAGATATCTTTGCATCATTTAATTTCCTTATCGACAGTGTAGCCGCAGCTGTCATTCGAGTGTTTGATTTGAGAATTGTTGATTGCGGGGGTCGCTGGCAGCTCGATACTGTTAAGGTCACGTCAAGGGGTGGGAGTTTACAGAGTATCCTACCTACCGTACAACTGCGACTGATTTGCTGAAGGTTTATGTATTTGTTACGAACCTCGTCACAGGGTGTTTCAAACTCGCACGTTCTTATTCTTGGAAATGAGAGTACCAATTTTAATTAAACTTAATACGACGCATGCTCAGGTCATCTAGGTTTAAAAAGTTACTTAAGAACTCTTTCTAAAAAAAGTTTAATGAGACACATTCTAGAAATTGAAAAAAAATAGACAGATACAGAGTGAAGAAGAGAAAGAGACAATTCTCTTTGTCACTAAACTCTTTCGAAAGAGTCCCAACTCCAATTGGTGCGTTACTTAAAAATGGGTGCGTTATTCATGTTCGTATACTTCCCCAGTATTTTTTCAAAGAATGTCTATAATAACTATTGACTTATCGAATTCACTAGTTTATTAATAAGTATATCTTTGCCTGCCACACCACTACTTACCAATCAATTTCTTATTCCCTGCAGGCATCAACAATATTGATTTAAACTCGTCCGAACGTACGTGCTCCAGAAATGTCAAACTTTGACATTTCATTGACTTTTGCTTCGTTTACAATAACAAACAATATTGTAGTTGAACGCATTCACTGATGAAAAGTCAACTTGTGTCTTTATTTTCTTGTTAACCGACTTCAAAAAAGGAGGAGGTTCTCAATTCGTCTGATTTTTTTTGTTTTTGTTTTAGCGACATTTTCGCCAATTGTCAACCGATTTGGAATATTTTTTTTTTGTTTGGAAGAATATTTTCCCGGACTGGTCCCATTTCCATTTGGTGAAGATCTGATAAAGAACTTCTGAGGTAGGTAACGGAACTCTTCAATTAATGATAACAAATGGCCCGGGATTACTGAAATCGCATGTCTGTTTATTATTTGCTTCATTGTTCATAACATAACATCACACTGGTACGCTGTGAAAAGGTACGCAGATGTGTACTGCCATGTTTTTGGGGTTATTTATTCGGGCATAACTTAATTGTTTATGAACCGATCCTGCACTATATATAATAATATGGTTTTATACGTAAGAGTAAATAAGAAAAAACTGGCTTCAAGATATTTTACCTTTTATTATGAATTTGTGATAAAAAGTATAGATAATTTAAGCCGGGTTAAATTGTTTATACTTTAAAGCTAATAAAAAGTTTTTAATTCATTCAATGACAGGACACGCATAGCCAAGTTTAGATCATAACATTTTGCACGCGAGATTTAAACAATGAAGGTGGATTTTATAATAATTAATCATTCCCTGAAGACGTAAAATAAGGATTAAAAAGTTTGAATTAAAGAAGTTCATAATTTTTGCCGGAGAGAATTGCCATAGAGCTCTCATCTAACTTAGAAGTTTAATGCACAAAATGTACTTATGCAAAGTAATACCCGTAGAAAATATTAAAGGTTTGAAGCCCATTTTGTTGATGAGATCCGGCGCATCAACTGATTTCCCCCAAGTCAGTATCCCCACGACAAATGAGTTACGGCACAAATTGCGCAGCATTTACGAGACGTTCAGAACTTACATCATATGTGAGATGTGTCGCAGCAATTTTGATACGATGTAGGGGTAATCTAAATTAATGTTTGACATTCAGACGTACAGGAGTAGACGTGTAAACTAGTAGGCATAGTTATGATAGTCGTACAATTTCATTACGACTGTTAAGTGTTAGTTTAATTGATTATCGTGTTATAGTCAACTTTGATTACAACATCACTATTATTAAACTATTTACTAATTATCAAAATGTGCCCGAAATAATGGCAGCTTTGCAATTTACACACACGTTTTTCTGGATTTGACATATTTTGATCTTCATCTCTCTTTGTTCTCTTTTTAAACAGTTGCCAGTTAGACACTGGCAACTTAAAATATTTATATTAAAACGGACAAACAATGTTCATTGACTAATAAAACTTGCACAACCTCACTATTTCGATTTCTTTTCAAATCCTCGGCGTTACAGTTCATCTACACGACCTTATTTTTTACGAACAAAAAAAAATATCACGCCGTCAGCAAGTCCAGTTAAATAATAAAAAACCGCGATGTCGGCGCATGATTGGATGAATATAATTATTTATTGATGTCGTAAAGTGATCAATACAAAGTTAAACGTACATAATTAACGGTCGACTAATTCTTTAAAATGATTGGCCTGAGTTTTGTTTCCTCGTGAACAACTGGTTTTTGTAATGTGAAGCAGTTTCGGCCAGTGTTTTGTACGATTGAGGTGAAGTCGGATTATGAATTTATGGTTTTAAAAAGTGTGTGTGACTCACAGACGAATTTAAATTGAGAATCCTTTGGAGGTTGTTGACCTTTGGATATTTTATTATTTTATAAAAGCCGAGCTTAATTTTTGCAATCTATTCTGTACCATTCACGACAAGCATTTTAGCGAATGTATAAAAACAGTAGTAATGTCACAATCAAAACCGAACGGGAGCGTTATTTCGTGATGAAATTTTTGCACGAGATGTGTCCATGTGTCCAGTGTCCGCTTCACGCGTCTGTTCGCACGATGTGTCTCTATCCTGCAATGGACGGACGTCCCATTTCACATCCGACACAACAGCGGCGCCATCTGTTGTCGTTTTCATGGCTCCATCACATTTTCGTTTTACTTATTTTTGGCACTCGCTGTTTCCTCGGTTCCGACTGTGTGAATTTTCCGTGGTTTTCCGAGATAGAACGTAATGAAAAGTTAGATTGTGTGCCGGTAAATGTTTGTCGTATTATATTCGTTTGAACTGTATATATTACCCACGGCTTCGTCCACGTCAAGTGTTTGACAGTCCCAATGGAATTTACTATGGGGATTAGATGTAACGTAGTAGGTAGTCCTCATCATGGTCATTCGTGTTTAAAGTTTCATCAAAATCCGTTCAGCGATTTAGACATGAAAACGTAACAAACAAACACACTTTCGCACGTGTAATGTATGGAATAAGGGATAGAGTGTTTAGTCTATTTTTACTGTAGTATTCAAGATTCAACAAACTAAGACTATCGCTGATTTGCTGGTCATAGGTAGATGGAGAGCCAAAGCCAAAAAAATACTTATGCCACAAAAATCAGTTCTCCACTTTCCACATCCAGTTTGCCCCAGGCCTTAGACAAAATTACATTCCATCAGCAATATCGATTGTCGAAAAGTCAAAATGTTTGACCATGTGTCACTTCAGTTTTTTTTTGTGGCTGGCATCTTGCATTCAACCTATGAGGTTGTCTACTGCTTAACCAGGCTTGCCTATGGTGGCCTCAATACAATATTAAAGCCTCCAGCCAGGGCTTATAGTGTCACTTCAGTAGTCCTCTTCCCATGCATTTTTGAGTTTTCGACAGTCGTTGCTCGAAGATTGTCACTTTCAGAGTATCTTGGCATAGTTAGTTATTCAAGTTCATATACTTACCTTGATTAGGTTACCCACAATAGTCCACCGGTAATAGGCTATAAATTAAAGCCCTCTCAGTGGACCTAAGATACCCAAGCGCTACCATTTTCATTATTAAGGCCAACAGTTCCTCTGCCTCCCTCCTTAGAGCTTATGTACCCATATTATGTACTCAAAAATAACATAGTCAATACAATAACAGATATTATAGGATGTGGTATTGGATTATTCTAATACCCTGAACCGCAACGCAGTTATGGCTTTTAAATAATTGATTCAGTTTCATTAATTGAATTTGGTATTAGAGTAATTGATTTCGTCAGGAAACTATTATTATTTGAGTATGTGAAATGGGAAAATTGCTTTTAAAATTTTGCTCTTTACCTACCTAAATGAGACAATGATTTGTGTTGAAAAAGTTTCCGTGGAGTTTCTTGCTCGTTCTTCTCCATAGAGATCTACGCTTTGGAACGTGCAACTAACAATTCAAAAGTGACACAAATGGTTTGAGTTATGAATTATTATTATTATTTATTTATTTCGGACAACAGTGATCCATATGTTTATTAGTAAAAACTTACACACTATGTTAGTACACAAAATTAGGTGCAAATACACAATTAATCAAATCATTAAAAATAAATATTCAATTTAAATTACAATTTTATAAAATTGCCTAAATTGCCTTTGTTCCAATTGCCCTGACTTACGAGTCGCGTTGTTTAAGGATTAACCTTTTGAACGCCATTGTCACGTTTACATGACAAGCAAGCGCGTGTCCTGTACGCCAAACGTCACAAATATGTTACAAAAAGTACAGCGAATTTGTGGCTTGGCGTCGGGGGCACGCCGATGCGTTTATGCTTTGTCGTTCAAAAGGTTTAAACACAGACAAGCAAAGTTAGCTTTTTGCAATTACTTGCACTGGTTACAATGCTATGCTCTTAATAGGTTGCGGATTTGCTCGAAAGAGTCACCGCGGCCCTGGAACGCAAAGGGCTTTAGTGGGTGGGTTTTAGTCAGTAAGAGTCTGCCCTCCCTTCCGCTCCGCCCAGAGTGTAAGGCGTCACATGATGATTTCCCATACATTAAAAAAATGCTCTTAACTTAACACTTACAGTAAACAATAACATTTGTGAAAAGTGCCAATGTGCCATAACTTAGAACCAACTTTTAGATATTTGTGTCATCCACGCTGTTGGACGTCATAGATTACCGTCCTCTCCCTCTTACTGAGAGAAGGTCCCAAATCCTAGCGATGAGATGTTTATTGTTCCAAATAACGTCCTAAAATAAAGCTATCTTCTATTTGGAATTAAAACCGTGTCTACATGTTGCTTCAAGAAGAACGTTCAGTGGTTTTCATTAATTATTCTACTCCTCTACTCTATAAGATTGCAAATGAAACGCTATCACGAATCCAACTTTATTGCCAACTACTTTACGTTTGCGGGCGACTAGCGACACCCAATATAACTTGACCCGCGAAAAATTGAACAAAATCCAAACTATTTTCGAAATTTGCCTTCAACTAACCGCGCTCCTATGAAGTATCAGAATATACTGGTCGCATAGTCCGTTCTATGTTTCTCATTATCGATGCAAATTACATTTAAAATTAACTATAACGTTTAAAATATCATTTCCAACTATTCATTTTAGGCATTTATTAGTTCGGAAGCAATTTATTCGATTTTATGCGGACCCTATAAGGTGACTACAATAAACTAGTTTTCATCCTTTTAATGTTAGCGAAGTATAATGAAAATGACGATTTATGACAAAAATAATGTGTTTATATGTAAATTAATAGAAACCATTGATGTTTGCAAATTTAATTCATAAATTATGAAACCGTACCACAAACTACTTACGTTTATGTATTGAAAAGGTTTTTGACATATCGCCAGTTGAACGCCATTTAATCAATATTCACTTTATACAGTATCCAGCCCATCTTTCATACGTTTTAATAAAAATATTCCCATTCACTGAACTATTTATGAAATATTAATTTTCTTAAAAATATCATCTAAAAGTTTATTCTTTGTAAACGCTCGTTTTCTATTCGTAAACGCGCTTTCAAGTTTGAATTTCGACCCTTAAACTTTTCTATTTGGGTCATTGGTCAATTTTATTAGATAAATAGAGATGTCCCTGCCTTGACCTTCATTTTCCGAACAGATCCGAACTTTGGGTCCGGGATCCCTTAAGTTTTCATTCCTCCTTTATTGCGAATCCCTTTTTGACATATGACGTTGTGATATGGGAATTATGATTACTTCCCTGCGTGTAACATGCGAGGGGGAACGGAATGGAAGGTATAAAATTATAAGTATGTGGAGATATTGTAGGCCTTTGTTCTTCATGTCGAAGGTAAACAAAGATATAATCGCGGTGTTTGCATAACCGCAATTATGGTAGTAGGAATGACTGTTGGCCTTTATTACTATGATATCCTTTGAGTCATTGAACATACTATACGGTCTACAAAGATATCAAAAGAGTTGTACTCGCTTTGTCGAGCGTTATAAGTTCTGGCTTTGATCCCATTTGTGTCGCAGGACTCGCAGGATGTTTGTTAGGCAAAAGACATCATTAAAAAAAAAAAACATTTTCGCGTCAAGCATAATAGTACATAAATTTGGATAAAGGGCTACGGGTCATAACTCATCATGGTCTAAGTTTTGACCTATTTAAAGTTACTGTTGTTTAGAAGACACGACCTGACAATCTCTCACGCAATTAAACTTAATCAATGTCTACGAAACTTACGGTTTAAGTTTAGCAGGCACTTAGTCACTCAAGTTTTAGCTTTAAGACATTATCTACTACAGCTCTTTGTGGAGGATAACATCCCTTTCATTCTTGAACAGAGAAACGCTGTTTCGTAGCAGAAATAGGTCCTGGGAGCCTATTATGACATTTTAGTGTAATTAATCTTGTATAGCTCCGTCTCCCCCACACACCGGAATCATGAGGACCTATTTCTGTTACCAAACAGCATTTCTGTGTTCAAGATTAAAAGGGATATTACAGCTTTGTCTATGGATTGCAAATGTCCTAAAATCCTCCATCTTAGGACATTCGCAATCAATGAGGGTAATCACGATAAAACCTGCGTGGTAATTTGCGTGCCACAAAATGATGAATGCACACAAAACAATTCAGCACAATGCAATGCCTTTCATTTTGATATATGTATAATTCAACAACATACATTGCGTTATTTGCATTGATGAGCAGGCGAATTTTTCAAACATATGAAGCACATTTTAGGAATTTCCTTCAAAATCCTTTAAAGGTTATGTCGGAAAGAGTGTTACTCAATTAGGGCCTTCGGTTTGTTTGCTTTACAATATCATAAACAACTCAACCCAAAAGTTCAGTAGGTATTAACTCTTCATGCATAATGTAGGTCAGGGTTTCATTTGTATGTTGCCTCGTCACTGCGTCGGCCCAAGTCAATCGACAATTCACTGTCGACGTCTGTATTCCCTGAAGACTCAAACTCAATTGTTGCCTTGACAACACGATGTTCTAAAGCGGTACGTATTCAAATGCATAGAACTATAGTTGTTACGTTTTAGCAAGACAAAAGGTGTCATTTTATGTCGCTATGTATAATATTAATATATGGAACACGGAATAAACTAAGTAAAGCTCTGCGCATCTTCAGAAATATTTCGGTTCGGAATTTCCGCAACACAAACAAAGCTAAAGTGAAAAGTTTGTTTACAAACTGTCACGCTAATAAATTAACGAGTTGACCTTTCTGTAAAATAATCTATGGCGCGTGGCGGTGCGAAACCCACTTTAACGTCTGAGAAACTCGCAGATTCATCATCGGTGCACAGATTTAATCTGCACGTTAGCAAAATGACTTGCAAAAAACGGTGAATCATAATGAAAAAAAACGGGTAACAATCCCATACGTGCGGCTTTCAACACATTGTTAAGTTCTTCATTAAATTCTCACGAACTTTCTATAATGTTTCGAATAAATTGTCATGAGTCTACATCTTCTCGTGTGAACGGTATCATCTGCCGACTCTTCAGTAATCGTGGCGTGATATGAATCGTTCGTCAATTATGGCCGGTTCGCCATTTACTGCTCTATGGACGCACTCGCCTGATTGATTGGTCCAACGGTAGTTTGGCTGGCAGTTAATGACGGCTCCAGAATCAATACTATTGCACACTACGAAGCTAGCGGTGTTTGTTACTATGGGCTCATAACTAAATGGCGACTAATATTGTAGTCTATTGATTTATTTAGACCTGCCTTTGTTCTTAAAATTTACTTTATCTTTTCCTGTTTCTATGGGTGTTTCTTGTTTACTCATTAAGCCCCTATTTTCTTCGAAGAGCACGTCAAGTCGTGCCTGCGAATATTTATAACAGCTGTCACAGACAAACTTAGAACCTTTCTGAACTGTTGATATTTCAAGGTCACTCGGAAGTTCAGGAAGTTCAAAACGTTCTGAAACTTTACACCGAGCTCTTCAGCCGCAACTGAGTAACTAAGATGGGAAGTTAGTCCGACAGGCTAGCGCTAAAATCTGAAACTTGGTTTAGATTTTGCTTACTGTTTTGGTGGCTTGGATTATGGGCGCACCGGGAATTAAATTATCCCCTACAGACTTCAACACCACGTTGCATTCCCTCGGGGGTTCTAAAAATCCAACATCTCTATCTTAGAAAAACTGAATTTACTTTCTGAAGAATGTCTTTAATAGATTTTCATTTGATGCGGACTCAGTGATATGCCTATACCAGTAGTGATTCAGACTTCGCTTTGTTTGTTACAAAAGTTTTCAATTACAAAATCACGACAAAGCTCTCATTCACATTCTGATCGAAAACTCATATAAAATAAATAAAAACGTTTCCAATACTGCTCGAACGATCTCTATTAAACGAACAATTTTCCTTCAAATGACGTCGATATTGGCACAATAAACGTTCGGTCTCAACCTCATATTAAACGAAGCTAGAAAAATAAATACTCATGACTATTGCAGCAATTTCCCTGGCTGTGAGTGAATGAATGAATGGGAACAGAGTGCCTGTGAGTGAACGTTTTGTTTCTCCTGGCAGATGCATCACTGAAACCACGGGACCAAGTTAGCGTTCAATGTTTTTCTTTTGTTAACTGTGATATATTTTCTGCTGTAACCTCTTTTTTATAGTGAAGTAGTTTTTTCTTAAACTCTTTGAGCATTCTATATCGTGATATTTGAATTTATACTGCATCTATCTAATCTAATAATAATCGAATACCTTTAAACGAGCAATTCTTGTATATATGTAAATATATATAATCTTAATCTCGGAAACGGCTCCAACGATTTTCATGAAATTTAGTATGCTGTGATTCGGGGGCGATAAATCGATCTAGCTAGGTTTCATTTTTAGAAAACGTTTACCAAAAAAAAAAATCGAGCAAAGCTCGGTCATCCAAGTACTACTAAGTTCTTTAAGCGACAATATATTTTACTTAATGGGTTTTTCTCGGAAATCTTAACGTGATTGTAAGAGCTATGATAAAAACGGTAACTAGAAGACTAGAATAAGGAAAAAAATTGAAAAACCACAGTAAAGGATGAAAGTTCCTTTTGTGTGGGTGGCATTGAAGAGCACTTCGCACAGCATTTCCCTCGAAACTCGGTGAACGTCAGTTTCATAAGTTTTTTGTTGAATCTCTTTGACCTCAATGTTAATGTTAGAAAGACTTCTGTAAAAACGTTTGCTTTCTAATAAAAATGGTAGCTTTTATACAGTTATCAATTTCTTGGTACACGATATAAAAGTCCAATCTCTGTTTTAGCTGGTTTCTGCATAGCTCTTAGATATATTTGAGACGAATTAGTTGTTCTTTATTAGAATTATCTAGTTATTAGGTATTATTAGGTAAGTAGGTGTAGGAAATTTCAATCATAAAAGTCCTTAGCCGATAAAGGCATAAATAAAGGGTCCGGTAAATGTATACGCAAAGGCGTGTCAAACCTTTTCATTTTATTTTTATTCAACGGATATATTTTCCGCAAATTTAATTCCATCAAGGCGGCTCGTCGCATCATTGTCGCACGTGTCGCGTTGCATCTGTCTGCGGGGACCTTTATACGTGAAAATGCACAATGAAATAGCACATAACTTGCCAAGCCGCCGTTTTATGTTATCGCTCCCTAATTACTGCGGCGCCCCTAATGTGTGATGTAAGTGATGTTACATGGCTTGAAAGTATCTCTACTACATTCTACTGAAATGTAACCATCCATAAATCAATATACGGGATATTGTTTGTATGTATGTTTATTGTTTCTGGGGTGTTTTACGAAGGAAAAGTTGCAGCTGTGTTTTCTTTGATACGTTATTAGGATGGTTTGTAGCCGTGTGCTAACTTATAACCAGAGGTCGGAATTAGGTAGAGTTATTTATGTACTTGCACCGAAATGTTGATATTAATATGGATCTTCCCGGGATTTCTAATAGACAATCCCGTGTGGCCAACAATATTACAAATAAATAATAACAAAAACCCCAGAGAAAGATAAGACAAATAAAACAAAGATAGTTAACATACAATTTTTATTAGTATTTAATTCACAACACAAATTATTAATAGTTTTAAGCAAAATCTCATACTTATATCACGCCTTTTTTATTAATACGAAAACTGTGTAAAAGTAAATAACTATTTTATTAAATAAATCACGGGATTTTTCTGCTCTTTAAAATGAATCTCGGGATTTGAGGCATATCCACTTTATTCTTTCGCTGTATGAAATCAGTGTAAGTACATAAATAACTCTACCTAATTCCGACCTCTGGTAATAACACTAGACGCTATTAACTTACTCTTTTTTTGTAACTATAAATTCATAAAGCAATCTTAATGCCAATCAGCTTTGTGTTCAGCATGATTTCTGTTGTTGCTAATCATCAGAGGTCGGAATTAGGTAGAGTTATTTATGTACTTGCACCGAAATGTTGATATTAATATGGATCTTCCCGGGATTTCTAATAGACAATCCCGTGTGGCCAACAATATTACAAATAAATAATAACAAAAACCCCAGAGAAAGATAAGACAAATAAAACAAAGATAGTTAACATACAATTTTTATTAGTATTTAATTCACAACACAAATTATTAATAGTTTTAAGCAAAATCTCATACTTATATCACGCCTTTTTTATTAATACGAAAACTGTGTAAAAGTAAATAACTATTTTATTAAATAAATCACGGGATTTTTCTGCTCTTTAAAATGAATCTCGGGATTTGAGGCATATCCACTTTATTCTTTAAAATCGGTTCAGTAGTTTTTGAACCAAATCGTAACAAACAAACAAACAAATCTTTCCTCTTTATAATATTAGTTTAGATAGTTTAGAAGATTGAGATTCGTTTTGTGAATATGCTTAGCTTGCACCCTCACAAATAAAACACATTCCTTCTTAGTAGGTATGTACCATCAGTTGCAAAAATAAAGAACCATTACGCAATATTTGCATCATTTTTCACTCCACTCCTTAATAATGAAACTCCGAATCCGTCTGTGTCTTGGAAATGTCTTTAAAATTGCCTTCTCCCGGAAATTTCGCAGCCGTTCAAAGGGGAAAAATCCTGTGAAATCGTAACGGATGGGGACAACAGGGGAAGCTGACAGAGAGCCCTCTACCGTCGCTTTTGAGAAACAGTCGACTCATTGTGAGATAATAATGTGTACAGGAAAAGCCGTGGAAGCGAACCGCGGAGAGCTTTAATTTTTACTAGTGTTGTACTCTCATTACTCGAAATAGGAGAGTGCTCTATTAAACTAGTTGTGTTACGGAAATGGAGAACTAGCACTATTGTTTTTATTTTTAACGAACTGTTGTTGTTTCTGCAACTTTGTAACTGTAATCGCGAAAACAAACTCAGCTGTTCATTACATTTTGTCAAGTTATGCCAACACAATCAATGTGAAGTGGCAGTTTTTTGTTTGACCCCTAGTAAAAGTTATTCAATGATGGATGAGATAATAATATTTAAAAAAAAGACTTTTGGTCCGCAGTAGGTGTTAGTAGCACTTAATATTATGTGGGTCAATTTTGTAATATGACGTAAGTACAGTCTCTTTTACGAAATAAAATTATCAGTTTAAATTTGAAATTGGATTGAAAATTTGAAATTGGCAATAAATAAAATAAAATAATTTAAAGTTATCAATAAATTAAAATGTCAACAAATAAAGTAAAAATTAAAATGTCAATGAATAAAATTAAAAACTTCAATAACTTAGATAAAAAAAATTACAAAACTAATATTACATCAAATAATAAAAAAATAACCCACTTTCCGGTTTTTGCTTTACTTTTTTGGACCGTGTAGATTTTATCATTGAATGCGTAGCTAACGGTCATTTCCCAAAAAAAAAGAAGTTAACCCGGGGCTATCCTAAACTTTTTTGTAAACTGAAAAACCCAATTATATTTGGCCTCAACATCTCTTCACAAGTCCGGAAGCCGCGTGCTATGAAGCAAAGTTTTAAAACTTCTGTATTGCTCGTTCAAAAGCAATCATTATTCTGGGCGAATACCCGCGGATTTGACGTTTGCAAAGTGATGAATTTTATACGAGCGGTTCATAAATTAAGCTCGTCTGCGATTTGCATATTTTCTTCGTCACAAAGCGAGTCTAAAGCCGAACTCATTCATTTATGTAACAATGCTGACCCTTTATTATGAAGTACTCATTATTGTGTAGTGTTATTAGCGGTTAAAACATTACAATGTCAAATTGGAGATTATGAAACCCTTGAATTTACCTGTGCGACCAAAATCATCATAGGTACATCCTTATAGATATTTCCTAAGGATTTCTTTTTTAAATTTCTTAAATATTACTAGTTTTTGGAGTATAAACGAAAAACGATATGCCATCTTTTTTCATCTTAATTTGTTAATTACAGTTGCGATTTTTTGTGTGCTAATACAGAGAAGAGACCATTTTCTAGACGACATTCCGAATCTTTATCAAGAATTAACACGTTTTTGAACTTGTTGAGCCTAAGAATAAGACCTCTATATATATGTCTGCTAAATAGTAAGTATCCACTATTACAAAAATAAAGCTGCTACTTAGTCACAAAGGCATTCAGTCGCTTTTCAGGATCATTGCAGGGAACATCAAAGCACAATAGAACAGATAACAATACTGAAAGTTCGAACCCGTTTCATGAGTTTATCCGAACTACAATACCGCGTGTTTACTATGCCTCCGCTTTGCGTATCCCCCACAGACCACTAATGGACAATCATGGAGGATAAAGCCATAATCGCCTTGCGGGAGCCGCGGCCCAAACGGATTACTGATAACGAACATAATTTACTTTGCATTACCAACAACACTGCGCCGGAATATGATTCTATAAAATCCAAATACGGCATTAAAACTGAATTGCCTATAACAGAAACCCTTGTTAAAGACAAACCAATAATAAAAGCTAGACGCAATAAGGATGCTAGTCACTTGAAACAACTAGGCCTTATAAACAGAACCAGTTTAATGAACTCATCTGACGTATGATAGTCCAAAGGCGGAGGAATAGTTGTATTTCCACCTTATCCTGACGTTATTAAAGCCATAACCATTACGGGGAAGCCAACGGAAATATGAATAAAGCCGAGGCTTTTACAAATAAATTGCTTGCACTGATTGTGGGGAAAATGGTGAGACAAATTGGATGTCTTATTTAAAACGGGAAGTGCTTGTTGCTTTGACATTAGGGGCTGAGATGCTAACGATTTTTGCTTAAGCGTCAGTTAAATGTACAGGTTTCTGTATTTATGCGGGTGCTTTTGATCCTGTACCGTCCTTTGGCCTTTACAGCAGAATTTTGAACGTAGCCCAATTGCGAAATGTTTGCAGTACACTGACAGGGAATGTGGGTCATTTTCCCTAATTCCCTTGTCAACAACTTTAGGCTCTGTTGAAAAGTTAGCAAAAATAGAATGATTAAGGGTCACCTTTCCAAATTAGGGGTCTCTACAAAAGTTTTAAATTAAAGTTTCCCTTTGCGTTGTTTGATTTCCCATCGTTCCGTGAATATGGAAGTGTAACATGTTGAACTGGAATATGCCTCTTTGACTTGGACAAGTCTGAAGTGCGATTTTGAAAAAGGCTTTTCTCTAAAGTTTCTAAAAACTTCTTTTCTCCCATCAGCTGTCGGAGTCTTATACTTGCTTTGGTCTCACTTTCTTTACTTTCCTTGTTATATGCTGAGCTAGAGTTTGTCCATTTCAAAAGTATTCCATGTCTGTCAAATAAAAATTAAAATCTCCTCTTTTACTCACCAGCTGACGGAGTCCTATCAACAGTAAACGTGGTGGAAGCGTTGCAAGAGTTCTGGCAGGTGAAGGCTGCCCGGGGCGGAGGCGCCGGCAGCGGGGGCGGCGCCCTCGTCATCTACGAGTCCGTGCCGGCTGCACACCCGCCCTACGTCTGCTACGTCACGCTGCCCGGAGGAGCGTGCTTTGGGAGTTTTCAGGTACCCCCAATTTTTTTTATACCTTGTCCGCCTTTGCTCTTGTTTGATAATGCAAGGTCTAAGATAGAGCGTGCCTAGAAGATGCCTGTTCAATGCAGCCAAATTTTTCAATGTCAATTCGAGACATTAGGTATCAATAACAGACACGATTTATGCAAAAGTCAACTCTCAAAAAAGATAAAAGGAATAGGTGTTGCTCGCATAACTCGGCAAAATGTAGGGAAGACCATTTTTTGCGCCATCAGACACTGCGATGATACTGAGTTATAAAAACCTCATACATTCAACACTAACTTAATTATTTGTAGTAAGTACAGTATACTTTAATTTGTAGCATGCAGCCTATTCGCTACACTCTGCAGTCTTTACGTAAATACCCATTTAATTACACAAAATAAACCACACGCTTTAAAAGTGTTGATTCTACGTGGCAGGAACGGCTGCGGCGAAAGTCAACATTGCCATATTTATCTCAGCACGGTATTTATGTTGACAATTCAGATTGGATTTCATTACACATGACACATATAAATCAGCCTGTAATGCTCCCATGTTTCCGTTGCCGGGACTCAAGCTTCCTCCCTGTAAGAGGCATTGGCCTCAATCAACCACCTAGTGTGTGTTGGTGGTTCTCATTTGCCTTCTGTCGTTAAATCCTGGGTTCGATTCCTGGGTCGAGCAAAGTGTTATTGGGTTTTGAAATTTCTCAGCCTAAAAGTCTGGATTTGAGCACGGTTAATGCCTCGACCCCTATGTTATATGGGACCTTAATTATAACTGGCGAAATGGGTGAGAACATACCTAACCTAACCCTTCGGGGATATACAGGCGGAATGTTATTTTTGTTATTCACATCTTCGCCATGTTTTTTTCTTAACTTATTAAGTGTTAACGTAAGTCATGAAACTACCACTCGACATACCCGCTGGTATGTCGAGTGGTAGTTTTATGATTAACATACCATTTCCTACGTCCAGAATTGTCCGACAAAAGCCGAAGCTCGCCGAAGCGCGGCGAAAATCGCGCTGATGAACAGCGTGTTCAACGAGCACGAGTCGCGGCGCATTTCCGAGCATTTCATAGAGAAGGCGGTGGCGGAGGCGCGCGCCTCCTTCGCAGGGGATGCCGCCGCCCATCACCAGGATCCCAGCGCTGGGATTGCGGCCTTTAGGTGAGTTTAAGGTTTTGGTTGCAGACCAACTAACTTTTGCAGGAAGCAACAAACAAAAGACGTCCAAAGTTCTAATTGGTCACTCATAGAACACCACATCTTTCTTAACTTGTATTTGGTACCATAGAAAATGTAATGCCTTGGTAAAAATACCAAATTAATAGCGTTGCTGTCTGGGGAACATTAACGGTGGTCAAACATTTAAGTGTCGCAGCTCGTAGAAACTGTTTAATTAACCCCGTCATCGAGCTAACGAAGCGGTCAGGTTACAATGAAGTTTAAACCAACACTCATCAGTACCTAGTCTATGCGAAGTTACATTGTTTCACGATCTATTGTTATACAACGCGACTGACTGATTAAAGTCGGATTGAAAGAAGGATTATTCTTTTATCTGCCTGCCCGAGATCCGTCCGACTTCCAAGACAAAGAAACCGTGGCGAGCTTTCTTTTCATTGTTAGGACTACAGGCTGTATGTGTATGAACTAGATTCTTTCCGCTGCAAGGATATCGGAATTAACTTGATAATTTGTGTTAGGTTCATGCTGGAAGCAAACAAGGGCCGCACGATGCTGGAGTTCCAGGAGCTGATGACAGTGTTCCAGTTGCTGCACTGGAATGGGTCGCTGCGAGCGATGCGCGAGCGGCAGTGTTCGCGGCAGGAGGTGGTAGCGCATTACTCGGCACGCGCGCTGGACGACGCCATGCGCGAGCAGATGGCGCGCGAATGGGCGGCGCGCGAGCGTGACGCGGCGGGCG
>NDFZ01005493.1:1369254-1418590 GCA_002192655.3 Mamestra configurata
GCTGCGCGCCGAGCTGGCGCGAGCAGAGCGCGAGCTGCGCGCCGCCCGCCTAGCTGCGCGCGAGCTGCGCTTCCCTAAGGAGAAACGCGACATCCTGCACCTGGCTGCGCGCCTGGCGCCGCCACAGCAGCAACAGTGATCTCACGCGCCACACGCGCCTCGAGCGGCCTCGCCACACTCACACTTTTGTTATTTAAGTATAGGTATATAGTCTAAGATCTAAGTGTTTTATTTATAACCATACCCTTTACTCATTCTTTACCCTGTTCAGCTTTCTAGAGCGAACTTCCGTCAACATCAGGCTGGGAAATCGCTGAAAATAACAAGCAAAAGTTTCAGAGAGACTATCGTTACATACACAAACACGACTGCTGTAACAATTTACTTACTAGGCCATTATGCCTCTCAAACTGAGTGCTACAGTCACAACCAGCTGTACATTGTCAACACTTGTCAGTGGCCTGGAAAATTCGGAATTTCATATCACAATTTTCACGTAACACCCAAAAATAATTTTAGCAGAAAACATAGCGTGCGTATTGTGAAAACCACAACAAAAACTGTTGTGCGCTCACATAATAAAATGATTAAAAAACATGTTCTTTTAAACGATGCTCGTGCACTATCGCTATTACGCCTCGATCGCCGCCACATCGCCGCGCGTCGAGCAATTAGTCCGTAATCGTTTTAGATGCATGAACGCATTCATCAATTATTCCAAATAATTACGTGAATTTGCTTCACAATCAGTAATCGGTAATTCTAGTTGCGTTTAATGGGTATTGCGTCATTGTTATCTGCAGTGATGTCACTGTTTGAATGATAAAGTAGGATTTAGCTTAATCCCCAGTGACCTAGTTCTGACTCATAAATAAACTATGTTTTATTTAGTCTTTGTGGGATATTCTGCAACAATTTTATTTAAAAATTCAACTACTATTTCTAACATTCACGTTAAGCGCGACTGTTATATAAAAACAGCCAAAACATCAGCTACAATTTGCAGAACACGTAACTACGCTGAATCCGGGGTTTATGATAAATCTCCGTGTTGACGCAGTAATGCATACATTACAATGTTGCAGTGAGCTTAATACAAAGCTTACCTAATATTTTAAGTTAGGTTTCAGACCTGTGTTTCAGACAGATTAATCTAGCTTGTCTATCAGAAATGACAGTGCAAAATTCCTAAAGGCTTTGTTGGCGCAAAATAAAAACTAGAGGTGACAGGCGAGAGGGTATTGTAAGTTGCTTTCAAACATTTTTCTTCCTTATTAAATAGCTCCCGTCGCCAAAATGTGACGATTACGTCAACTTTTAACAAATACATAAGTCCCGTTGTCAGTAAGGTATATTAAATGGGCTCTGTTATTACTAGTTCCGGTTACTATCAGCGTGTACCATCCCACTGCAAAGGCCCCATGACTTCTATTTGTTTCGGTTTAGGACTAATCGGCACCTATATTTAATTAATCTAGACAGTATTTTCTCACACCAAATATTCGTGCTTCACCATCATCATCAGCCGCACGACGTCCACTGCTGGACATGGGCCTTCAACGAAGGAGGAGTTTGCCATAATCGCCACGCTTGGCAGGCAGATTGGCGATCGTAGTGTAGCTGTTGCAATGCACAGAGAATGCTGCTGCCCATTCTCGCCTTTTACGACACCCACGGGAAGTGATGGGATGGTGCTATTCTTTTACGTCCGACACCACACAGAACAACTGTCAACTGATTAGTTCTAATGCCGAATAGCTCACCACAACATCGACACGACATCGCTAATGAACAGCAAAAGTAAATGACGTCCTTTTATGAGAGCAGCGGGAATCGAGAGGCGTGACGTGACACGCATACATGCGGGCTGTTCCTGTCACATAGGGAACTCGCGTAAAGGCTCATACGTAACGGGTGACTTTAAATTTATTAGCAATATTTTAGCAGGGGGTAAAAGAAGATAGAAGCTTCTGCCTGCATGTTGTGTGATACATTTAACATGTGTAGCATAAATAGACTGGAAAACTGTTTTGTTCACAGTCCCATGAACCACATGTTGTCTTTGCTGATTGTTTAATCATTATTTCTGTTGTGCAACCTGTTAATCCCATAGTAAGTATCACACAATCACATCACATCACATTAATATTATAAAGGCGAAAGTTTGTGAGTGTGTGTGTGTGTTTGTTACTTCTTCACGCGCAAACGACTGGACCAATTTTGACAAAATTTGGTATGCGGGAAGCTGACACTCTGGATTAACATATAGCCTTTTTATTTCGAGAGTGTGTTCCTTTCGGGTAATTTTCGACATTCACGCGGAGTATCTGATAAACCGCGGGTAACACCGCGGGGCGCAGCTAGTTGTTTATATTCATGAGTAAATTCATCCCTGAAAGATGTTTATTTCAATTAGGCCATTAAACGGCACTTTTGAACGTCATAAAATAATAATATTACATTAATAAAGTGACTCTACTGTCCATTCGGAAAGGTAGATTCTTATGGAGAAGAACGGACAAGAAACTCCATAGTTACTCTTTTCAAATAATGATTTACAAAATTTGGTAAACAAAAATTAATTTAATAGGTATTATGTGAGGACGATGCATCCAGAGTATGCTACTTATAAGAACAAAGTATTACCAGCAGAGGTAAACTTATTCATTTTCTAAAGAAATTTAGGTACGTGGTACTCACAAATTTACAAATATTGGAATCATTAATTAAACAGTGTGTGAGTCAACAGAAAAATAAAAACACAAAAAAAGAAACAGTATATCTATAAAGTTAATACATTAATCAACCAGTTTGACCTTCACCCTTGATTGTCCTATGGAGCAGGACCAGCATGTTTCCAAGCATTCTTATCCTGAATGTAATCTTCTAATTTGTAATATGCTTGTTCACAAAGTGTACT
Source organism: Mamestra configurata (assembly GCA_002192655.3). Classification (NCBI taxonomy): domain Eukaryota; kingdom Metazoa; phylum Arthropoda; class Insecta; order Lepidoptera; family Noctuidae; genus Mamestra; species Mamestra configurata. Next base: position 1,372,175 of record NDFZ01005493.1, read on the forward strand.
TTTAACATGAGTTTTAAATTTTCTTTCATTTAGTTCCAATATGTCAGAAGGTACTTTGTTGTAACATTTAACACAATACCCCATGAAAGAAGTGTGGACTTTAGCTAACCTAAAAAATGGTTGATCTAATTTGTCTTTATTTCTAGTATTAAAATTATGTCTATCACTAATTTTACTAAAAAGATGTCAAACCAATTAAGTTCACGTTCTATACTGATATAACTTACGTCGCACCTTTATTCCCACAAAGGGATATGTACACACAGGTCAACCAATCTATGGGTACAAGGGGCTGCTAATGCAAAACCCCATTACAAAGAAAACAACCGATAAACTAATATTAGGGAAACTTGGAACAAAGATAAGTTCTACACAGAGAACGCTGATTATAATAAAACATAACGTCATACCTATATTCCCAGATGGGTTAGATAGAGGCGTATAGCAACAGCCTCATGTCTTCAGGTTTATATTATGCTCATCTTGTTGTAAAAGGCAATAAGTAAGTAAAATGGAGATATTTTTGACTGATGGAGACAGATTATTATGCGAATGTTCGATAAACATAGGAGAATCGCTCGTCAGTTACATCGGATATCTTCTAGGAAACAACTGAGTTTGCGGTCAATAGACAGTTGAATCGATAGATGAATCATCCGGCGAGTTATCAATCAACCTTCGGGTCTGATTGATTAGACAGGTCTTACGGAAAAGTACGAGTCAACCCCGCTGATGCTATGCTGACCAAATGGATTGATGTCCGAAGAAATTTTACTGCCCAGAAGATTACCTCTTTCTGGCCTTAGCAAAGGATTCTCAATACATCACGTGTGTCAGGTATTCCCTACAGGGTTAAGCAGAGATGTAGATTAGTACACGTTCCCATCTTATAGGGCCTATTGCCATCAGATCAATCGGGCAAAAGTCCAATCTCCGGCCTGCTACCGCCGATGGACAAACTGCTCAACCCAACAACTGGAACCTGACAAACGAGGGACTGATTTAGTTTGTGCTAGGCAACTGCCTAGCACAAACTAAATCAGTCCCTCGTTTGTCCAACACTCCAACACTCAAAGCTTTCGCTTGTATGTGCTAAAAGACTGTTGAATGCAAATATTCTACATCCTAACTTAACGTTACTACATAAACAAGCTCTCACGCGGTTTCCCTAACATCCAAAATTCACGCATTGTTCCAAACTTCGGAAATACATATCGTGTTATGACAGAGAGGACATGTGACACAAACATGAGCGCCATAAATACTGCGGTGTCTATCTGATCGAATTTAGTGGTTGTTCAAATAATGTGGCTCTCTATAATTTGAACAGTAGATAGGTAGATAGATAAGTATTAATGCACACCAACTTATTAAACCACCTTATTGTAGGTACACCAACATTAAATTTTTTTATCATAGTTGAGCTGGGGCTTGTGGACCATTAAAAACTAGTTTTTGTCCGCGATTCGTTCGCGCGTTACTGTTCCCGTAGGAATTTCCCGTTCCTGTATAGCCTATAGTTTTCCTCATGAATGTGGCTTTCATTTACAAAAATAATTTTCCAAATCCGACTGGTAGTTTCATAGATTAGCGCGTTCAAACAAACAAACAAACTCTTCAGCTTTATTATTAGTATATACATGGGATTGACGATGGAACATTTCGGCAGAAAATGATAATCTCATACATATTGGCCTTTTTGACATTCGATATCGCAGCTAGAATAAATTGACATTCTCGACCTTATAACATGTATATAACATGTGTATAACAGCTATATTTGGTTGTTCACAAAGTGATATTTATCAAACAACCTCTGAATCAACACGAAGATAGTAAATTGTATTAGAGGGATATAGACCTGCTCAATTGTTAATCCGTCTAAAGCTAAGTTTTGTATCTATATTGAGCTCTTTAACAAAACTGAGATAACACCGAGAACATACATAAAAAGTTTTAGATACTTGCCCAGTAGGCAAGTATATTTAATTTACTATTAAATTACAATTTACTCACTGTCGGAATAAATTAAAAAATGACATTTTTAACGTGCTTTTCACAGCCGTCCATTTTCATTTGCAAAATTACAAAAATAGACAAATCTGACGAACAAATTCGTCGGGGCGGCCTTTCCCTAAATCTGACGACTTGAAAAACTCCGAAATGGACCGCTTTTAAAAGGATCTCCACGATAGTAAATTTTATTCATTTTTGAAGGTACGATTTTCGCCCTGGTTGCTCAGATACCCTCACAGCTCCCCCTCTACAAGATTGAGCTAAATAAATGCAAATAAATCAGCATGCGTGATATTATATCAACATAAACTAAACAAAAATAGTATGTTGTTACGATCGCTGCATATAACGTTCTGTAGCTTCAAGCTATATTACCCAGTTTATGCAGGTTTGTCTGTGACTCACTTCTCAAAACTCCTGTCCATACATTCGTCTATAATATTCTCTCAATCAGATCCTACTAAGAATCGTTTGGCCTCCAATATTTTGGCACGCAACAATGAAAAAGACCTTGACCTATAAGTAGGTATGTGTGTTGGCATGTCTGTGTTTGTTCGCAGAGGTCATCTGATACAAACCATAGACCTCGTCTAGACATAGAGACGAACGAAACGGTTACGAATGACTGATAAGAGATCTTTCATCCGCCTGTTCTTTTTTTAGCAAATATCTGAGATGGAACACGCTTACAATAGGAAAAGAAATCCTGGCTTTAATACCTTAAATCAAATACGTTATTTGAGCACAGTATATTATAGAATGTGGAAAAAGTTTTAGATATATTTTCATATGTTGGTTAACAACTTTTGAACGCCAGAGCATAAACGCATCGGCGTGCCCCGACGCCAAGCCACAAATTCGCCGTACTTTTTGTCACATATTTGTGACGTTTGGCGTACAGGGTCATGTGTACGTGACAATGGCGTTCAAAAGGTTAATATGTTTTTATGTTCTGTATATCGTGTTGAACGTAAAAGAATAGCACTATCCCATCACTTCCCCTGGGTGTCGGAAGGGGCGACTAAGGGACTCACCAGAGAATGGGCAGCAGCATTCTCTGTGCATTGCAACAGCTACACTGCGACCGCTTGTAAGCGTGGCGATTATGGCATCCCCCCCCCCCTTGGGGCAGGCCTTTGTCCGGCAGTAGACGTCTTTCGGTTGATATGATAAGGGTTTAATATTTTTATTCATACCAATATCCCATAGACATCTGAGCGTATCAACAAAAGAAACCTAAGTATGAAGATCCTCACCATTACCGCTAGTCTCAAGCTGTCGTATGGTTCCCCCTTTACACACCCTATTTTTGTGCGTGCCAACTCGTAGGGCTAACGATGAGCCTTTGTTCGATATCGGAAACGCCATGATTGCGTGAACGTGTCAGACGTACTGATTCGAGCTACAATTACTGAAAAAGTCGATATCTGCGTAGATTGATAACATCATCATCAGCTGAAAGCCATTAACTGATGGATATACCTATAGAGCTCTCCATAGGTGATCGTACTTGCCTAATCCACTTCACTATAATTTTAATAAAAAAAATATTCATAATCACAAAAAATAACTTAATTTTTTAAATTTTAGTGCTAATCAACAAAAATTCCAACCAGTCCATATCTATGAAACTGTCTATCTCCGAAGTTCTTCATCAGATCTTAACGAAATTTAAATGAGACCATTTCGGAATAAACCTCTTTCGAATAAAAAAATATTTTTGTAAATATATATGTCGGACTTATGCCCGAACATATATAAAAAAAACATTCGCATTGAAACCTCCTTTTTGAAGTTGGTTAAAAATATATTTATTTTGCACAAACTTAAAAGTACAGAACACAGAACACGTTTAATGGATTAACAAACAAAATGCTAAAAAAAACACAAAATCATTCGGTCTGTAAAATGAAGAAACTGCTAATATTTAAACTAAACTTTTAAAGGTTAGTTTTTTTAAATATAATCCTTATTTGTAATAAAAAACAGTGGCGCTCTGGGAGTCCCGACAGAAGTGAAAACTTGGGTAAAAATGCCCAACACGCCTCGCGATTTGCTACCGTCGCTGAACGCGCGCTGCGTCGCGTCGTATCGTAGCGAATCGAGATATAAAATCTTAAATATCACGAAAACGGTAAGTCCAATCGCAAAAATAACCAAAATTTGGACTCCCATTTAAAACTCCGCAGCTTTCTGCGGAGTTTTAAATAGGAGCCCAAATTTTGGTTTGTTGTTAAAAACTAAAATTAACTCATTTTTTCCCATCTCAAAAATGCCCAAAGCGCCTAAAGAAGTTTTCACTTCAAAAAAACGGTCTTTTAGTTTTAGACTTCCCTTCTTAAGGCTATTGATTCGTTTCGGGATCGCTATGAACTTAGTGTGATTGTGCGAACGTGTGACACATACAAGTTACCTGTGAAATGAAAACACCCACATGATTCTTAAACCAACCCATCGCTGTAACTAAACACCCAATATTACACGTGCTTTCAAGTCTAGGTTAGAGAGCTCAGACGGCCAAATGGTTATGATCGTACTTCCAGCCGTTGTCATGCCATCTATTCTAATCCTCATCATCCTGGTCATAGACTGCTAATGTTATGATAAAATTCGAGAATCCTTGATGTTGACAATGACGGAAATACCGTCATTGTATTGGCCTAATCCCAATTTATTAGAAGCCAGCAGAACATGTCTTTTTCTTAATTACTTCTCTTTTACTTGTCTCCTCGGCCTCGGTCCCTTTTCTAGTCATATAATCTTTCACAGAATTCATCCATCGATTCTTTGGACTTCATTTGCTTTTACTCCTCACGGTGTTTTATACAAACTTTCCCGTCCGTATTCTTGGAAATGAATGAACTGATTTTAATTAAATTTGGTATGCATACGCTAGATATCCAGGTCTAAATAGTTAGTTAAGAACATTTTCGAAAAAGAGTTCCGGGGGAAAGATAGAGTGACTTTTCAATTTCTACAGAAAACTTAAAACAGCTCTCTCTTTCTCTCTCCCTCTAAACTTAAGATATTTTCCTTTCCACAATTTAGTTTTTCCATTTCCTCATTCTCATGCCCTTGTCTATTTTATTTGAGGTCAGCGCAATTTGTCTTTATCTTCCATACTTCTCTATTAGTTGTCAACTCAAAGCTGCAATCCTTTCCAGACATTTCATTTCACACAGTTCATCTATCTTTTCTTTGGATTTCCTCTACTCTTACATCCGTCCTCATTCACACTCAAAACTTTTCTCCCTTCATTATCCCATCCACGATGTTGTATTTCCATCTGAAAGTGAAAATAATTAATACCCGTGGGTAACGTCTCTTTGTTCGGCATCGGGAAGCACCCATGATTACGTGGACGTGTCGCCCGACATGTTGGTTATTGTTTCGTGTATCTGATCTAATACGTAATGCATATATGCCACTAATGGAGCCGACGGGGCGCGTGTCACGTAAGGCCGCTTTTACATCAGGAAAGGTTCTCGCTCGACGATAGAAGAGTCTCACGCCAAATAGAAGGATGTTTTCTCGCCCGTCGAAAGGGGAGGTTAGAAAGGAGGTGACTTATGGAGATGACGGCGAATAGTGAAATTGTCGATTAATCAGTAGTCTAGAACCAACTGAATATACTATTTTTCATGTTAAGTTTGATCGTTACACCACCTTCACCGCGGTCGACATCTACGGCGACGTCCGGTCATGCGACCTCCCTAAGGCGGGCGTAGTGAGCGACGATCATCGCCCATCTCGCCGGGAGCATTTTTGCGACATGGTTATTCCACTCCCACTTCAGCCCACCTTTGCCCCACTTGAGTCATGGTACTGTTATATAAACTTTTGAATTTCAGGGGATAATCTCAATCGGTGTAAATGAGCCTTAGTCCGCAGTTAACTATTAACGTAAACGTGAACCACCACGTTTGTGGACAGTCTGCGTTGCCGGTGATAGATACTGGCAACACTGAATAGGTATTATGAAGCCAATTATTTGTGGTTTGCTAGATATTGAATGTGACGCCAATTAGGTGGGCTATATTCTGTGAAATAATTAGTAACATGGTATTATTTCGTGATATCTGATATTTTAGTGGTATTCAGGTCGCAGTATTATTCTTTTATTTCTGTAGAGCATGGTGTTTCTGTAACGACTACCATTTTTATTCGTGTCCGCAATTTCGGGGGCTAAGGGGGGAGATTGCCATAATCGCCACCCTTAGCAGGCGGGTTGGCATCGCAATGCACAGAACTACAGAGAATTCTGCTGCCCATTCTCTGGTGAGTCCCTTAGTCGCCGCTTACGACACCCACGGGAAGTGATGGGATGGGATAATGACTGGATGGATTTTAACAAATGGGTAACATTAGATTAATCTTAAATGTCGGAGTGACATAGGCTATAGAATTTTAGTACAATGATTACAAGCTTCGGCTGTTATAGTCACAATTGACACCCATCGGCTGGGCGGCGCGGTATGGTGAGCCGTCGAAGTTTGCACTTTGTGGTAGATGTTAGTAGTTGTGACAATCATGCTTAATAATAATAATTAATTTTTCGGGTTGATCCATTAACATACTTCAATCAAATTCAAAATACAAATGGGTAATAAAATAATATGCAATAATTAAAATGTCAACACTTCATTATACAATAACAATAAATAAAAAAACGAATAATTTTTTTTATCATAATAAACATTCAAAAATACATTTCAAAATTTAGAGTTACACTTTTGGGCAATATTTACAAATACATAAAAACTTATAGATACTAAATACAAGCGAGTAGAAAATATACAAGCTGAGTAAAAAGGGGAGAGGAAGAACTCACAGGGCATCGATTAATTCGTCCACATCGCTGTCTACTGGAAAAGTGCCCACTAGAGTTATATTATTAGTTATATTATTATTAGTTTAGAGTTATACTTATAATTTATAGTTATTTTAGTACACATCACTTCCCCGTGATCGTCCTCATAGTACCTCTTACACGTTGGAAAATTAAAGGCGAACCTCTTGCGTATAATCGCATGTTCACTCAGATTCAAGAAAGCTGTAGGGAAACCAGCACGCTTCGTAAACACATAAACAGACCGCGTTTCGCTTTCCGGCCTCGCCGCCGAGGTCCGTCGCGATGTCCCTGTAATAACCCTCCCCGACCTTTGATTACCGAGCCAGCCCGCATCGCTGAGCCAGTAGTTTTAAACTCCCCAAGTAATAATGTTATGACCCAGCCTGTCCCTTGCTATGACGCCGCTAAGTCGAGGTCCGTATCCCACAGGGGATGCCCTAGCGAGCGGTCGTTAAGTTTAATTTAGCTTAGTTTGTAAGCCCTGCCTGGGGGCCTTAAATTCATTTGAGGCCACCACAGGATAGTCCGGTTAAGCAGTAACCAGCCTTAGTGTGCTGAGCTGCGAGCGGTCACGTCCAAAAAAAAAAATCGCATGATATCCATCAGTCCGCGCCTCGTCGAACATTCCGGATGCACTACAGTCTCGAGGTAGACGCAACAACATCCTGAAGATGTTGTTGTTGTGTGCTTAGTTTGTATGAGAAGTGTTGACGAATAGCAGTGGCCATCAATTCGTCTCGGTGGCTCCTGTTAACTAAATCTATTGACTAGGAATGTCCTAGTTTCCCTAATGACTCTCCACGGCTTTAGAGGGATGTTTGTATATAATCACCTTGCTTGCAAGCGGATTAGTGCTCGCGGTACATAATAATTATGTTGGGATGCCTAGACACACACTAGCCGGTCACGTCATCAATGCTTAATTGGGGTTTTGGTAGATACAGGGATAAATTAAATTAACTATATGAACTTGATTGTCCAAATAATATTTTTTTTAAAAGCTATAAGAACTTCACAGATGTGTTAGGTATCGATATCTAAAGCTTATAAAACGAAAATTAAACTATGGTGCTCAGTTTCTTGGATGGCTTGATCGACGTATGTAAACTACAACTTATTGTTAATTTTGTTAAGTTGTTAATTTAGTTGACTACCTATTGTTAATTTAGTTAACTACCTATTGTTAATTTGGTTAAGTTTATCTTTAAGTGAACTGTAAATTGTTCTTTGAGAAACAAATGTCTTTGAACCGAAAAGTACTACATTATTTCAAGTAACTACACTCAAACGGCCTTGACCTGGGACCTATTTAATAAAACAGACAGGTGACACGCGACAAACAGACAATTCGAAAATTTTGTAAGTTTATTTAATACATTCTCTGCTTTATTTATAAACAATACCTGTCGCGAAATTGTAACATTTATGTCACTTTTGTCAAAAAATTCGCATTGTTATTTATATAAATCTAGGCCCAATTGTAGCTGCTTTCATTTTTAGGAATGACCATCCAGACACAACAACCGTCTGGTTCGGAGGATCCTCCCCTTTTCAATGGAGGTATGCGGGACTTTACTCTCTGTACCGCATACCTCCAAAATACCATAATTCATTTCATTATACCAGGTTTCAGGATGCAGGATTTGAACTGACTGCTACCTCAGAAATAATAATCGAGATATTCGATATTTAAAACTAATAAAGAACTCGTCGGTATATATCTCTCCCGACTAGAAACCTGAAATTCAATAGATTTTCCACGAAGATTTCTATAAACGTGAACAACATATAATATCATGGCAATCCTTTGTGATAGTTTAATGTAGAAATGAAAAATGTATAAAATATCTAATATTCTGTATACTTAGTATGTTTTGTGATTGGTTTTACCAGCTATTCTTTGAAAATTCAATAGAACTTGGTTTTATTGCTGTTGTGAGCTAAACTAATTAAAAAGAGTTTTCACTTAGAATTGATGATTCTATGAATTCATTATGACTGTTGCGGCTGCAAAATTTTTGAAGTGAAAACTTCTTTAGCGGCGTTATGCACTTTTTGGGATGGGTAAAAAATGTTAATCTCGCGTCAGGACACGTGACCTAATCGAAAATTCGTAAGACGGAGGGAAAGTTCTGAAGTGTTAAATTTTTAATTTAATATAAATTGTCATGTTTGTGTACGATAGCGTAATAAATGAATATTGTATTTTACAACATAAATGATAGTACTTTTATACTGAAATTAAAAATTATTCCCTAACCATTCCAAAATATCAAAAATGCACAACGTTAATGCTCAAGTTTTCACTTCTGCCGGCACTTCCGGAGTGCAAACCATTGTTTTTTTTAAACGTAACATAGCACATCAAGCGGGTACCTAGATACCTCCTCTAATTAGTACACCCATATTCCATCAATAACGTTTAAGTTCCATATAACAGTGGGAGAACCGTCGCCATCAATCGGACCCAAATCATCTTGACTGCTACTGATAAATTCCAGATAGAAAAATCCAAAAATACTTCACACATTTCCTAATCCAAAAAAGAACCAGGAACTCATGTTTAGTTACCCCTGAAAAGATTATATATTTTTTATAGATAGAAGATTCTTAGAAATAATAACTCTGCAATACGCCAGAACATTTGATATTATCGAATACAATAATAATGATCCCGTTTCAAAGTCTCTGTAACTAAAATATTACCGTTGTTAACTGAAAATCTAAAATTCCGTTGATTTTCCACGAAGACTGCATTGTTGGTATATACGTGAACAATGTGTCATGTCAGACTATTGTCATATTTCGGTGTAGAAATCAATTTATTTCTATCCAAAATATCGAATAAATATTTTCAACGTGATGTATTTTACCAGCTTTTGTTTTAAAATTCAATAGAATTTTGTAACTAGTGATGCGAGCTAAAAATATCAGAGTTTTCGCCTGGGCTTGATGGTTCTATGAATTAATTATAACATATCATCACGGCTGTACCTATTCCCCGAAGGATAAGGCAGAGGTAAGTGTACATATAGTAGCGTTCGTTCGTACAACATCCCGGAGGGAGCTCGCCCAAAACTGCATGATACATTTTTATGCCCCATCACCAGTGTAAACGATTTATTAGACTTCACTCGGGCTGCAAAAGCTGTATATAAAAAAACTTGCTTTTGGCACGCAACTGCGTGCGCGCATATTCCGTTTTTCCCGTTCCCGTACAGCTTCGTATGGGCTCAACATAGATCGATCGACGTTGATCGATTGGTGTGGTAGCTTTGGCTGATCAAAGAAAGAAGTAGAAACTATCGATCGACATACGTCGACTAATTCATTCCACAATAGATCGATGGCATCGATCGGCGATCGATCGATTGGTGTGGAGCGCTTCGGACCACTAGACAGCGAGGCAGTCAGTCAGAAAATTCATTTTAATTCCTTCATGCATAGATATAAATGCTTCTAAATACAGTGTAATAACACTAGAAATTCACTAGAAAATCGGTCATTAAAACAATATTTCAGAAATCGAAAACAAAGATAAACTTTCGAACAGTTAACCAACTCCTTATCACTTTAAGTAAATTCTGCTAACTTAGGACATAACTTAACGATAAATTAACATCAACTTGAGACAATATTAATATTAGGCGTCATGTTTCACCGACTTGCTATGAAATAGGGGTAAGTAACTTAATTTGATATGGCATGTCAGCACAGGCAATGGGATATCTTAATTCATTTTAATTGTTGCTTTCGAACGTGGTTATACAACGTGTAACAGAATAAACGCAATACCTCTTAAGGGGTAATTGTACTCATCATTATGAACAACTTTTACTATCCCGAAATCGCGAAAAAAAATCAGCTGTTCAGTACATTATGTCGAGTTATGCGCACAGAAATGTATGGGGGAGTCGATTTTTTTTCCGCGATTTCAGTTATGGTCCCATAGTGAAAGTTGTTCATAATGATGAGTACGATACGATGACCCCTTAAGAGGTATTGCGTTTATACTGTTACACGTTGTTTAATAACAACCAAACAGGTCGATGTAACGTTCGCCAAGGCCCATCCAATACCTTTATACCGAGACACCTCCTTGCCTCGGAGACCACGTTAACCGTTGGTCCCGGATGTCATTTTTACCTATTTGTAACCAGTATTGTCAAAGGGTATCGCGATACCCAGTTACTGGACAGTGGAGGCCAGATATGCAGTCACTCCATTCAAAATACTGGTATGCAGCTACATCCAGTTAGACATGAAGCCGACCCCAATATTCCTACTTGGGAAAAATTTGGCAGATTAAATTTGATTAGAGCAGCGTTTAAAGCCTGTAAAACTGGACTATCTATACTAATATTATAAAGCTGAAGATATTGTTTGTTTGTTTGAACGAGCTAATCTCTAGAACTACCAGTCGGATTTTGAAAATAATTGTGTATATGATAATCATATTCATGAGGAATGCTATACGAGAACGGGAAAAAATAGAATATTCTCGTACGAAGTCGCGGGTTAAAGCTAGTTCATAATAAGGCGACGAGGCTATCCTAGTATTTTCTTGTGTTCATAATTTATGTATTACACACTAACACAAATCCGCAACAAGAAAATCAAGTCATTACATTAAAAATACATGCACAAAACATTAACACCGCGGCATCGAAGCTTTTAAAACACAACCTTACAGTGGTGCGTGCATATCGTAAGATAATATCCCGTGTGCGGCGCATGTGTGATCAGGTGCTGTTCCGGAGAACGTCGCACGCGCAGCGGCTAAATATTGACATGACCCGTCCCGAACGAGGCGGGAATGTGTCAGAAGGTTCACTGGTGACAGGGTGCAACCGTTTGCCGATTCTACGGTGGTATGGATAAAGTAAAATGGTCAAATGGCCGTTCGTTGGTTTGTTGGTTTTTTATCACGATCAGGTTTCACCCATAAACGGGTGATGCAATGACACCTGTCCGAGATGGAGTACAAAAATTTTCGAGCTCGCTATTATATTCTGCCTTATCTTAGTTGATGAGCTTTCTTGCATTATTCAACAGTTACTTCTATTTACGGACGAATGGACCTAAATAAAACCGACGTGGGACGCAAAAGGTTTCGGGCTCGCTTCGCTCGCTCTTGTATTCTACCTTCTCTAAGTTCCTGAGCTTACCTTCATCAGTTAACAAAGTTTTATTTGAGTATGAATAATAATCAAAACTATCCGAGGCGGGTGGAAAATTTTCGAGCTCGCCTTTCCTGGTCTTATCAAGCCACCTAAATTAGTAATACAGGGGTGACGTCACATTATTCGCACCGGGTGTCACCCATGCTAGCTACGCCACTGCCCGCACATTCAACTTAAGAAGGTGTAAAAGATCGAGTATCTTAGTTGTGAACTTTTACCTGACATCCTCTTACCAGTGTCACGACAAAACGAAATATATTATCTAAATGGGATGATATAACAGCCCCAACACAAGTACTATTGTAACTTACTGGGGCTGCCACAATACATGTACATATGTTCACAATTTTTTAGAGGATTTTTTTTTTTTGTACTTGAAGTAAACCTTCTGGATATACCTCTCTATTCTCCATCCCCCCGCGCCCCTCCCGCACGCACCGTCTGGTTGAGCCTCTTGTTTCCTCAGCTCGCAGTTGGGAGTTATTGTTGGATTACATGTCATTTACCTGAAAGGTTCCGGCTGCGATACTTGACGCACGATCACGTGTGAACTGGTGTGATGATTGGCTCAAAGGGGATAAACTTGATGAAGCATTGAGATGTTTCTTGTTAGAGGTTAAAAATCATAGCTAGATAAAATTGTTGGCTTATTTTTGGCAGTTAATCTCTGGAAGCACCTATCCTATTACGAAAATTGTGTCACTAATGAAAAGCTAATAAACATATATGTATAATAAAACCTACCTACTGAGAAATACCTATAAGAAAAAAATCCAATAACCATTTTTGCCCAACCTGGGAATCGAACCCTGGATGTGGGATCCAGGGTAGTCGCACTTGTCACCACCTGAATGCCATAGGCTACTTTTTATCCGGCGCGGTTCCTGTAGGGTAGGATTAACCATGGGAGCACTTAACTTAACAGAGAGATGTGTTGCTGGGGAGTTTGTTGCGCCACTTCTTCTTCCCAGCTAAAACATTAGGAAGTGGTGACGGGCAGGCGTTTTGGGGGACTGTCTTTATGTAGAACTTTGACATTCAAAAAGTGCTGGCACTCAGCCTAATTTGAATAAATGACTTTTGATTCATGATTTTGATTTTAAAAGCCACAAAAAAAAACAAGTAATAAAACAATACCGTCTTTTTGTGCGTAATTTCTGGCGGAATAAACGTGTTTTCTTTCTTTCTTTGTCTTTTCAGAAATGTGATATACAAGCGATGCCCACTCTTCAATACCTATGCTTAATAAATTAACTTGATTTAGTCCTTCTTAATTAACGAGATGCAAGAATTACAATCTAAAACCAGACAGGTTTAACTAAATATTAAACATGACACTGCAACAAGTTCCAACAGCAAACCATAAAACCGACGCTAAAATTAAATTCAGAACTTAATTAATAAAGCAAAACCTCTGAAGTTAGGGGTCAAAGTTGAATGGCAGCAAAACTACAGAATTTAAATATGAGTACTACGTAGTAAATGGCTAAATTCCTTCACCCCAGAGACCTAACATCTACCTGAGCGTCCATTCATAAATACTAGATTTTAATTAGCAATGCATATTCATCCGACACGTCAAATAACTTCGCATCTTTATTATGACCTCAGTAATAGACAATAAACCTTCAACATTTATTAGACTAATGCAATAATTATATTTTGCAAATTAAAAACTCTTTAGAGATAAAAATCGTGGCTGTATAGAAACTTTTAATTAGGCGACTCTCTTAAAAGGTGATTAAAAGTTGTGTTTTTCATTATTTTTTTCATTGTGCCAGTGGTATATCTGGGTTCGTTATGAGGTGCTTAAAAATAAGGGGCGGTCTTATTAAGACTTCTTAGTAAGTTAGCTTGCAAGGGCAGTTAGCAGTTGGGCCATTCTACTTATCGTCGGACAAAAACTTGTCCCGGAGTGAAATAACACAGAAGTAACTTATTCCTTAAACATTCTGACTCAACGTATTCAATGCGTCGTTAAGGCCCAGAATATTGAAAGAATACATTCAAAAATATTGTGACATATTGCCAAACGAGCATTATCTAGCTGTGATTGGTTGAATGAGCTTTCAACAGCCAATAGCATCACTTGACTTAGGTTAATTAGCGACGGGTCGATCATTTTTTTTCAGCAAAAGGAAACGTTGTTTTTAAATGGTAACGCAGGACTTGCAAATTGTCTTGAAGTGTAATCGAAAAGTAGAATCACCCAGTTAAGAAATGGTGGAATTACTGGTAATCAAGGAAACATATGGAGCGTTAGCGGATTATTATGGTAGCTAGTTCTAAGTGCAGTCGTTTGCAGCAAACGAGTTAGGAAGTTGCAGTTACTTTGTTGCACCTAGCCGGGCTGGGCAGTGTTTGTCATCATCCTGTTAGCCCATTAGTGCTGAGTGGTCGCTGCTGAACATGTACATTAAGTGTACTTATGGGTCTCATTAGTAACAGTTGTTAGCCTTTGGTTGGCAATAATCACCTCGTAAAATCCATTAAACGAGCCATAGATGTTACAGGGATGGAGCCTGCCGAAATTACGTAAAATTTTGGCTAACACACAGGAAGGAAACTATTATTACTATTGGGTATATTTGCTGTTTTCACTCACTTTTTATTTCATTTATTCTAATCTTTTTTTTGCACTTTTGCATTTGGTTTGATAATATAATTTTCGAAAATTCTGTTAATAAACGTAAGACCCAATAATGCCATTTAAAATGATTAAACCTGAGTGAGCGTACGCACTAATTACGGTAGAAAGAACATTTTATTTGAAGGAGCACGGCTGTTCAATGGATTGCCGGACGATATAAAAGAGTGCGATAACGTGAATACATTTAAAATAAGCTTAAGAAACATGTATGTACATTATAACTTCTAATACTTCATTATAAGCGGACTGTAAGTTCTTATGAGAAAGAAATTTCTTTAAACCGAAGCCTGATTATTAATATTACGGAGTTCATCAGTACCGAATCGATATTATATTCATACACAGGGTTGTTTTTCAACTATCAACCAACAATTTTCCAGGCATCAAGTATCATTCGAGGACAGGATTTACGAAATGATAATCCAAAAAAAAAACACTGTTGTTTCCTGCATTACGGCAGAACAGCTGATTTCTTTTTCTTTTTTACCTGATACCGGAAGAAAATGGCCGTTCATTTAAAAATAACGCTATATGGGTACCTACAGGTGTCAAACTATACCTTAGACGATTTGCAGTTCAACCAAGGCCAAGTAAAACCGTTCGCTTCAGCTTCAGTGTTCGAACGTCACTGCATTAACCTGTGTACTTGTAATTAATGCGCACGTAAACTAAAACTAGTGCACGTATGCAGCCTTGTAGCACAGTAGATAAATATACAGTAGGTTATCTAAGGCCGCCCGCCGAGTTATTAGCCTACTCTTGCGTTGATACCCAGGGTTGTCACTTTTACTTTTAGTTAATATTTTCGAACAAGCAGCACTTGATCTAAATTTATAAAATAAAAAGCATATTATGATTGAATATTTTACCAATTTATAAATTTAGTAAAAATAAAAAGCTTTTATTCACATAACATTTATTATACTAAGTTACAAATTTGATACCGAGAAAATTTTTCTCCTGTTTCTGCACGTCCGGAACGCTTTATTATTATTTATTAATTATTGTGAAATTGTCCTTATTACAACTATACCTACGCGAAAAATATGTTTACCAAAACGATGTTTCGTACTCAATCCTCTATTTTATAGTAAAACTAGACTTCTTAAAATAAACTTTAGCTCTAAACATAGTATTCAGAAAAATGCGACTCGGCTACGCTCTTAATAAAGCAAATAAACTGTGAAATAAACAATACAATACCATATTTTCTAATAATATTTAAGTATAAGTAGGTACTTACATTTCTGGTTGAGTAGGAAGTATGAAGAATGATAAGTCCGGGTTTGCGAAATCATTATTGAGGCACCCGAAAACACTACAATATTTTTTTCCTCTTTTTGAAGTCATGATACTCGTAATTTACGACAAGTGTCCGCCGCCCGCGCCGGCGAGAGTTGACGAACGCAAGCGGTCATGTAGCGTACGCGCGTGCTCACAGTCGCGCTGCACAGCCCGCACTGCCGCCACCTTATTAACCCATATATTATGCTAGCGTGTGCGTGAAATCGCGTGCCGACATGGCGCGCGGCGCGCACGCACACATTCAAACCGAGAGCGGCACGTTTGTATGAAGATGTTTTACTGTATATTTATCTACTGTGCTTGTAGCGACTGGGGTTCAATTTAGCGCTGTATAAGGTTACAGGTTACAGTAGTGAAGGTTACTGCGGTATAATGCACAGGTGGCAAAATTAAAGGCTCTAAGTTAGTGTTTTAACAAAACTGATGTTTAAAGTATTTTGGAGGGGATTTCTCTTTTGTGATTCTACTGCTTTTTATTGTGTCGATGGATGGTGAATTATATAGGTGACCACGTTTATTGCCTCGATGGAGGCGTGATTATTTTTAGGGTTCCGTACCCAAAAGGTAAAACGGGACTCTATTATTAAGACTCCGCTGTCCGTCCATCTGTCCGTCTGTCACCAGGCTGTACCTCATGATCCGTGATAGATAGACAGTTTAAAGTTTCACGGATGATGTATTTCCGTTGCCGCTACAACAACAAATAATAAAAATGTTTTATCACCAAAAAAAAACACGTTTCTTCTATGAATGGTTTATGGTACGGAACCCTTCGGTCGGACTCACACTTGGCCGGTTTTTGAATAAGGTTAGGCTAGCGTTCGATTCAGCTTCAGTGTTCGAACGTCACTCCATTAACCTGTGTACTTGTAATTAATGCGCAGCCCTGTAGCGACTGGGGGTTCAATCTGTTTAAGGTGAAGTACAGGTAACAGTAGTGAAGGTTACTACGGTACAATGCACAGGTGGCAAAATTAAAGGCTGTAAGTTAGTATTTTAAGTAAACTGATGTTTGAAGTTGGTTGGAGAAGATTTCCCTTTCGTGATTTAAGTTACTGTTGCATGTTTTTTTTAAGGGTGTAATAAAGATTTATAAGTATTTAGGTACACTACTATCATATTTTGGATTTTAATTTAAAATTGAAAGTATTCAAAATTACCTACAAAATATTATGTTTAGTTAATATTTTTTAGTTAATAACTAATCATTTTCAACTAAAAATTACCAAGCTTGACCATCGGTCAAGCTAACAATTGAGCGAAAAGGGCATTTTGACAAACGTGAAAATTATAAAATTATTTGACTATCTGTTTATTGAGTTAACTACGGATCAATAAACTCACTCATAGGTCTGTTCTATCTAGAACTTCATTCAAGACTACCCCGCGCTCCCGCGGCTTATCGCACACAAAAATACATTTAACCGGGAAAAAAAAAATATAATTTCGCTTTCTATCAACAAAAGTTTTCGAAATCGGATCATTACTTCCAGAGATTAACTCCTAAAAAAACCGGCCAAGTACGAGTTGGACTCTCACACGAAGGGTTCCGTACCATAAATTTAATTTAATAAAAAAATACATCATCTGTGAAAATTTCAACTTTCTAGCTATCACGGTTCATGAGATACAGCCTGGTGACAGACAGGCGGACAGTGGAGTCTTAGTAATAGGGTCCCGTTTTTACCCTTTGTTTACGGAACCCTAAAAACAAACAAACAATTTTACGTGCTTATAACATTACTTTAGAAGGAAAACCGCAATGCTACACGTCTGTACCTACACAAGTGCTACCATTGTATCCCAGATACTAATTAAGATTAAAACCTTAATGAAATCACTGGCGCCAACTAATTAGATATGGATCAACCCTCTTCATACAAAGATTAATGAGTGCGATACGATGGATGCCTACGTACATTTAATTTAACTAGGTACGGGTTTTTAAACCGCAATTCGATTTAAATGTGATTGGATTTGCAATTGATTTATATTTATTGGGACGACTTTTGTAGAACTCACTCGCTATCGGCATTATAATCGCTTTTGTTCATTATTTTAAATATCAGACATGCTATTTTGCCCGCGACTTCGTACGCGCATGTCCCGTTTTTTCCCGTTCCTATAGGAATATCGGGAAATCCTCTCCTTAAGGAACCTACATACCAAATTTCAGCTTTCTACGACCAGTACTCTCGGCTGTGCGTTGTCTGTCAGTCACTCAGTCAGTCAGTAACGGAAGAATTTTATAAATTAGGATAAAACCAGAGCAGAAACTCATTAAATTTGCCTAGCACTATATTGGGGGTCGACTTCCAGACAAAACAAATGCAGCTGAATACCAGTATTTTGCTAGGAGTGACTGCCTCTCTGACCACTACAATCCAGTAACTGGGTAACACGATACCTCTTGGCCAGACTGAACCAGAGTTAGAAACTGAAATCAAAGTATTATGCGATGCCAATTATGTCCAAAATCTATTTCGACTCACTTTGACACAGAAACAGGAGAAACAGGTTTTACTATGAAGTCTTAAAACGATCATGAATCCGCTCTAAGAGAGAGACGGAGCTATACATAGCGAATAGCACTATCCCTTTTACATCATCGGAATGGAATGGCATTAGCACGTCATAGTAGGAAGCTCGTGGATATAGAATATCAGCCGCACCGGGCAATCAAGGTTAAGAAACGCTTGCCAAGGTTGGTCTGTGGATGGGTGATCATCTTAACATACCGAGTTTCCTCCGTGCCTCGGAAAGCACGTTAAGCCTTTAATCCCGGCTGCCATTTGTAGATCCTTGGCAGTCGTTACGGATTGTCAGAAGCCAGTAAATCTGTTAAAGTTAATGGGTTGTGGGGGTCTGGTAGGCAGCCGATCCACGGAAAATACTGGTATTCAGCTGAATCCAGTTTGACTGGAAGCTGACCCCCAATATAATTGGGAAAAGGCTAGGCAGATGATGAGCACGTCATAGGGCACCGTCTACTCAAATCTGTTTGGCACTTTCCTCAAAAGGCCACCTCAGACATAAACCTACATGGTTCTCATATGATTTAACCAGTATGGATTGTATGGACTTCAAAAGAGACTATGACCTCTGAGTTTGTTTCGGTGTTTCTTCTCAGGGTAGTCAGCTCGGAAACAGCGGCCTCATCTAGATTAAAATTATAAAAAAGATTGACGTGTTAAAGTGTTATGTTTAACCTACTTGCAAAATAAATATAATTTATCAGTTGTCTTTTTCGTATCAAATTAAGACAGACGCTTTCTAGAAACGTGAAAAATACAGTTTTATTAAGTCCACAATTCAAGAAACATTTCTGAAACGTATTTTTAAGTTTCAACCTCAAGTCCCATCGGAAGATTTCATCCTACAGGCAGAGAGGAGAGTTTTACGTTACTAGGGAACAAATAAGAATAGAACCATCTCATCACTTCCCGTGGGTGTCGTAAGAGGCGACTAAGGGACTCACAAGAGAATGGGCAGCAGCATTCTCTGTGCATTTCAACAGCTACACTGCGATCGCCAACCCGCCTGCCAAGCGTGGATATTATGGCAATACCCCTCTTTTGAGGGAGGCCTATGTCCAGCAGCTGACGTCATTCGGCTGATGATGATGATGATGATGATGTGGGTCCAAATCTTTACTACGTATTTTTTGTTGTTCCTTCAACGTAAACTTATTTGTATTATGGATGCGTATCGTAGCAAAGTAGCAGTTAATGTAATTATTTACGAGCAGCTTCCAGTTTAACCTAGATGAAGTTAGCTGTAACTAGGTTAAACTAGAAGTTGACCATTACGCGGAACGAAACGCTGGAAGTGTTTTTAATGTAAACAGCTTTTAAATAAGGGAAACCAATGAGCCAAATGAGGTTTTAATTTAATTATAACAAGGGAGAATGGTTTGTTTATTTGTTGAACAGAATAATGCATTGCGTTTACTGCGAAAATTAATTTGTTCAAATGTTTTTTTTTTTAATTTAGCTACTTTTCTACTAAACATAACAAAACATCATACCTGCAAGCTTAGGCAGAGGACTCACATTCCACAAGTTATTGTAATATTTAAGGCCCACTTTGTAATAAGATACCCAAACATATAACTGGGTACCCAAATCTGATGGGCTACTTATGAGAAAATTTCTCACCTACCAATATCAATCGAATGTACTAAAAGAAAATACAGTGGTAGTAATATGTAGGTAGGGTGCCAACTTTGATTTGTCTCGACATTTTCAAATTAATTCCACCGAAAGATACCTCAACACACTATAAATAAAACCAAACATCCCTACATCTTCGTTCAGTAATTCTATTCTAACGGCACCATTTCCGACGTAACAGACCCACAGTCTTACTGAGAAAAAATATACGAGATATCAGCTACCTATCCCTCTTTATCTCTCCTCGGAAGTAGTAAAAGTCGCGTGAAAATAATGTATGGCATGTAAGAGGATAAGGCGGAGCTTAGAATGCGGGCGCCGCCGCGGCACAAGCATAGTGCATTACGACGCGAACTGATAACAGACACACTGAACTGATAGCGCTGAAAGTTTGCATGGCGATGGTGTTATAAGTAGAATGGTGTTATTATAAAGCAAGGACCATGAGACAAGATGTTGCTCGAACATTTTCTGAGCTGGTCTGTAAATATAGGAAAATTGCTTTTGGCCGGTGGCTTCGCTCGAGTTTATTGCTGTAACCATAAGCATAAGCATCCTAAATAAGGTGAGGCGATACTTCACACCTGGATAGCTTCTGAGCATGGGCGTGCACTAGGCCAGCCCATACACAATTGCCCAAAAAAACAAAAAACTCACCACATTATTCAGGGTTGAAATCACGATACTGACGATGCGAATTTTCGTCCACTTTGAAATCGGACGAAATTTTTTTTTTTGGGCTTTTTGTATGGTCTGACCTATCCTTACTGTAGCCTACTGCACGCGCATGCTTCTGAGTCTGTACAAAGCACAAGTCCAGCTCATCGGCGTAGTGTTACTTGCCTGTCGGTCTTCTTCAGACTGTACTTCGGAGAGTGGGCGCAGGAACTCCACGACCTGATCCCACCATCCCCCTTTTACTACCGGAATATCCGCACTTGGTTGATATCCCGACTTGTCGTACTCAGCGTTTCTCCTCCACATCTATTATGCGCACAGCCAAAGTGTGGAACTCTCTACCAGAAACAATAACCCGTCTGCCTTCAAAGTAAGTGTGAACAGGCATCTTCTGGGCACGCTCGCTCCATCATAGACCTCATCCATCGCTTTCCATCAGCCGTGGTCGAGGTCAAGAAGCCCAATTATCAATAAAAAAATTAAGATCTTCTTAAGAAAGGAGCCTACCTTCCCTGTACCAACATTTATAAAAATCGATTGAGCGATTTAGGTGTTGAAGCGTTACAAACATACTCAATTCTGCATTTGTAATATTAGTTAGGATTAGAATACAAATACTCGCAATTTTAATTTCAAACTGTAAATTTGACGATCAAAAGTGCCACATAATATTAAATTAATCTTTGTATACCAAATCCTGTAAAACCATTATTTGAAAAGAGTAACTATGGAGTTTCTTGTCCGTTCTTCTCCATAAGAATCTACCTTTCCGAATGGACAGTAGTCACTTTATTAAATGTAATATTATTATTTTACTGAACTGTAAATGATGACGTTCAAAAGTGCCGTTTAATGGCCTAATTGTAATAAACGTTTTGACTTTGACTTTAACTTTGCCTTTTAATGGTCTAGTTGAAATAAATGAATTGACTTTGACATTGACTTTGTTGAATTTATGCGGCTTTCAGTCCGAGCAATTGACTATGATTCAATGGATAAATTATGGAGGTTTTATAGGCGATCTTTGAAGTTATTGCCTAACATATTCCTTCTATAAAATAGAGTCGTTTCTATAAAACCCCTTTATATTGGCGCAAAATGAGCAGTAAATGTATGAAAATACATGAAATCGAAACGGGTTAACTGATAGATCGATTGAGTAAAAAATAGGATGGGTACCTATACAGAAAATAGAGATGAAGGTATGGAACAAGAAGTTATGCTGGGCCGACCCCAAATAAATTGGTTTAAGTGCAAGATGAGGCACGGTGACGATGTGCATTTGCAATAGCCTTGTAATCAAAGATTAGTTTGACAATACTCGACCATGATTTCAGTAGGCTCATTTTAAAAGCTGCATTTTTGTAAAACTAGTTTCTGCCCGCGGTTTCGCTTGCGTTAATTTCGAAAAAAGTAACCTATCACTGTCTCCAGGGTCTATCCCAGTACGAAAATTCATAAAAATCGGTTCAGCTGTTTAGGCGTGAAAGCGTAACAAACAGATAAACGAACTCACTTTGCATGTATAATATTAAGTAGTTTTTTTAGAGTTTAGTTGAATCCAAAATGTAAAGTAGGTATTATAGTAGGTAGGTAATTTTTTCTCTCTGTTTTTCTTTCTTTTAAGTTGCACCTGCCATGTTGTGTCTGCACCACCCTTAGGTCGACTGGTAGAAAATGCCTAAGGCATTAAGTCCGCCTTTGTACAGTGTTTTTTCAATATTATTCTAATACTTCAAGCCACTCAATAACGATCACAAAATATCCTCAATAAGGTAAAGTTCACACTCGATATCACAAGCGACGCAAATAAGATGCGATTAGGAGTAATTTGGAGTGAGTGAGCAGCACCCACCCACATTCACATTCAGCTCGTATGACTGAGCTCAACATTGATGTGATTACCGCCTTACCGCGTTACCCTCAAACGAACTCGTTGCGAAGATCAATGGGGGTCTTGTGGACGCCTGCTGGCTGTCATATTGTGTTTATGATTTGTCAGAACAGCTGTCCATTTTTTATGTAATTTACAGCAGAATATCACTCCTCTATGTATCCGGTTTTTATGGTTTTTCTGTATGGTGTCGGACGTAAATGAATAGCACCATCCCATCACTTCCCATGGGTGTCGCAAGAGGCGACTAAGGGACTCACCGGAGAATGGGCAGCAGTATTCTCTGTGCATTACAACAGCTATACTGCGATCGCCAACCCGCCTGCCAAGCGTGGCGAATATGGCAAACCCCCTTCGAGAAGGCCTATGTCCAGCAGTAGACGTCTTTCGGCTGATGATGATGTTGAATCCGGTTTGACTGGGAGCCGACCCCAATATAGTTGGGGGAAAAGACGAGGCAGATGATGATTACTCCTCTCTTCTCGGATGGCTTAGTCGGTGCCGCAGTTGTGAATACCTACTGAAGTGCTTTTCTGTTAACATCTCATCATTAAAATGTGGGTGAACTGAGCGCGAAGTGAGCTGCCATTCCACCTAAAGCTATGTCAAAGTCAAAAGTCAAAGCATTTATTTCAAATAAACCATTATCAGGTACTTTTGAATTGTCAAAGTCAGTCCGTCAAAAACATGAAGCTATTTGCACGTTCGCAAGCGTAGATCTCTATGGAGAAGAACGTGCAAGAAACTCCACGGACACTCTTTTAAATCATTTTATGTTTACAAAAATCCTGGTTACATAAACCTTGTTGCTTCTATATATGAGAACAATGTAAAGAAAGAAAAAAAACAATTTATAGTATGAAATATTAAAATGAGGCAGTGGCAACCAAGGGATGACCAGTCTCCACTGACGGCGCCCGTTCACGAACATGACGCGTGCATCAGCACCATTCAGCTCAACCATTTTGAAGGGAACTGAATGATCCGATACACGCGCCACCATCAGCGAGACATTGGAGTGAGCATGACACACCCTCAACTGCCCCTGCTATTTCATGTCAAACAAGGAAACTATCTATTAACATAATGGTCCAGGGTTCTCACATTTACAGAACTTGAAATAAAAATTGCTTCTAAATTATATAAAACTATGAATATCAATCTGAAAATACAGAAAAAGAAAAGTTTATTCCAAACATAATATAAGATTATGCGGAATAGTATTATTATTAGACATAAAAGAGGGTGAGCATCTCTTCCAAATATAAAACCTAACTAGTGGAACCAAGCGGCTGAGGCTGTGGAGCAGGACCGGCATTTAGCCAAGCATTTTTATCAAGGATATAATCTTCCAGTTTATAATATGCCTGTCTACATAGAGTGCGTTTTATGCATGTTTTAAATTTTTTCTCATTCAGTTCGAGAATCTCACGTGGTATTTTATTATAAAACTTAATACAATATCCCATAAAAGAAGTGTGTACTTTAGCCAATCTGAATCGGGGTTGATCTAATTTATTCCTATTTCTAGTATTAAAATTATGCCTATCACTAATCTTATTAAAAAGATGAATATTTTTCCGAACATACATAATGTTTTCGTATATGTATTGACAAGGTACCGTCATGATGTTAATATCCTTAAACAGTTCCCTTAGGGAATCGCGCCGACCAAGATGGTATATGGCTCTGATGGCTCTTTTCTGCAGAATAAATATAGACTCGATGTCTGCAGCTCGTCCCCATAATAAGATACCGTAAGACATTATACTATGAAAGTAACTAAAATAAACCAGCCTCGCGGTATCTATATCAGTAAATTGACGGATTTTTCTGACAGCATATGCTGCTGAACTTAGCCGTCCTGCAAGAGATGTTAAATGAGGACCCCATTGTAGCTTTGAGTCAAGCGTGATCCCTAGGAAAACCGTGTCTTCGACGAATTCAAGTTTCTCTTTGTCCAATACTATGTCGCAAGTATTACTTTTGACATTCGGTAAAGCAAATCTGATGCACTTAGTTTTTTTCCCATTTAATACTAAATTATTCGCAGTGAACCAATTTTGGACCTGCTGTAGCGCATTATTTACGTCGTCAAGACTTGTAGAACGTCTATCTATCTTAAAAATTAAGGACGTATCGTCAGCAAATAACACCATCTTTGGTTGGTTTTTTAAAAGATGGAGTAAATCATTAATATACACTAAAAAGAGGAAAGGACCCAATATTGAGCCTTGTGGTACCCCCATTTTGACTTTTAAACCCCTTGAATTAACACCGTTTATTTGAACTTGCTGCTGTCTGTCATTTAAGTACGACTTCACTAAACTGAGAGCAAGATTACCTAGTCCGTAATGTTTTAGTTTTAGGAGCAAGGTTTCGTGATTTACGCAATCAAATGCCTTGGAGAGGTCACAAAAGATTCCTATGGCATCTTGCGCCTCTTCCCACGCTGTATATATGTGTTTTAACATTGTGACACCAGCGTCAGTCGTACAACGACCTTTGGTAAACCCATACTGTTGATCGTGTAAGATTTTATTGATGTTAAAATGAATGAGCATTTGATTGAGCATCACTTTTTCAAATACCTTGCTGAAAACCGGCAATACGGATACAGGTCTATAATTATTGGCATCTTTACTGTCACCGGATTTAAAAAGTGGTATAACCTTACTATATTTCATTATATCCGGAAAGACTCCTTGGTCTACACATAAATTGAATATTAAAGCCAAGTATGGTGCTATGGTCTCAATTATGGACGTGCACACTTTGACAGACATTCCCCATAAGTCTTCGGTCAATTTGATTTTGATTTGCCGGAAAGCTTTTATAACCGTCATAGGGTTGATATGTTTGAATTGGAATTCAACCGTACAACCTGGAACGTTTGCTCTTAATAAATTAAATGATACCTCGGGTGAAGAATTTAAAGCTTCAGTAGTTCTTGATGGTATTTCGGTGAAAAAATTTACAAATTCTTGAGCTACTTCTAAATTAGAGCTTATGGCACCATGTGCAGTCTCCAGTAAAAAATCAGTGTTTCGTACTTTATTCCTACTAGTTTCATTATTGATAACTTTCCAAACTGTCTTAATTTTATTATCTGCCGATTTGATCTTATTGCTAATGTACAGGGCTTTAGCTACTTTGCAAGTATTTCTGAAAACTTTAGAATATTTGTTTACATACATACTAAAGGTTTCTGTGTTAATGAAAGGCTTAAGGCCATATAACTCATATAGTCTTTCCCTACTTATCCTAATACCTTTAGTCGCCCAGTCACTAAATATAAACTTAGGGGAAGTATTTTTAGACTTCTTTTCAAAAGTTGTATTGAATTCCTTTAGTACTACTGAAAAGAAATTATCATAAAACTTATTTGCGTCCTCAATATTATGGCCTAGAACATTCAACTTATTTTGTAAGGTAACATTGAATCTAGCTAGTTTGCCTGTTGTAATTGGCCTATATTGTATTTGAATTTTTTGCAAGGCTGCTTTAAACTTAAATGTTACCAATTGTCCGCTATGATCCGACGGAAGGTAATTAACTATGGCTTTATCTAAATAATCACAATCGCAGAATACATTATCGATACAGGTTGAAGAAGTTGGTGTTACCCTAGTAGGTTCAGTAAAAACATTAGACAAATTAAATGATTTAAAAAGGCTTAAAAATCTGCTGCTATTTAAATTATTTTCTAAAATATTAATATTAAAATCTCCGCAAATAATCGCGGATTTGTTACCTGCTGCAAGTTTCGCAAGGATATCTTCCATAGTTGACTCAAATAAAGTAAAGTTTTGAGGGTGATGAATTGATATCTCACTTCAAGCTCATTGTATCCATACAACGTGTTACAGAATTAACGCAATACCATAAAAGTGGCCATTGTACTCATCATTACGAACAACTTTTACTATGGGACCAAAACTGAAAACACCAAAAAAAAAATCGACGTCCTCATACATTTCTGTGCGCATTACTCGACAAAATGTACTAAACAGCTGGTTTTTTTTCGCGATTTCGATTCTCGCACCATAGTAAAAGTTGTTCATAATGGTGAGTACTTTCAGGTATTGCGTTTATTCTGTTACACGTTGTATAAGTTTTCACGGTGACTTTTGAACGAAAAAGAGTGAATGACTGATTGATTTTTTAAGTGGGCGTTATTGGCCATTTCCGTCATTATGAGGAATGGCGAAAAATGCTCTCACGATTCTGTGGACCGATTTTGATGAAAACTTACTCCATTGTTGAATATTTGGGTTCAATGGGGTACGTATCAAAATCCCGAATTTTAAAAGACCGAATTTTAAAATACCGATGGACGAAATCCGTGGTCGGAAAATAATTCTTATTTGCAGTATACTGGAACTTATTATATTGTTCGAGAAGGCAATGTACGTCAATACACTACCTAATAATGTGTCTTCCGAGCGTTAACATAAAATACGGTAATTTCCCATTTGACAGCTCACTGTAGCGGGCGTATTGTATTGCATGGGAATCAGCACACTCAGAAGATAATGATTACCGACTGACATACAGGGTAATTAATTCAGTTCCATCAATTTCGCCATACTTAGTAATTACCTTAATTAGGTTGTCGAGGTTACCTAGATGACATGGCAGTATCTATTCGTCATCTGACCAAGTTTCATGCATATATGGTCGGGATGGAAACTCATATAAATTCATTAACTTACTTTTATTTCTTAAGAGCATTCACGCCAAATCCGCTCCACCAAGTTTAGGTAATTTGCAGTGCTCTTGCACTCACACAGATGCGCGCGTGTATGTGTGCGTACAGTAAGTGCGCTCTCTGTCATTATAGTCAAACTAACCCATGTTGATCCGTTGAGTTATGTTTAATGATACTTATTTAATCGTCAGTTGATTTTTATTTACTATTCTTATTTTTATTACAACCTTGCGAAACAAAGAGACAATTTTGGATCCTTTATAAAGTATAGTACAAATCACGGGAGAAAAGTTGGAAATGTAGTACAAATGTAAAATCCTACAACGATATTAAAAAACGAAATGGAATGGAAATGAAATGAAATGGATATTTGGATGGATATTTGTTACTCTTTCACAAAAACTACTGAACGAATTTTGACAGAAATTTGACCATTTGATAAAAAGACATTTTGAAGTTGTTCAAAGTCACGATCATACTCTAGCAAATTATAAAGTACCTACTAGCTTTTGCCCGCGGCTTCACCTGCGTGGAAGTTGGAAATTATCCCACGGAAATATCGAGATAAAAACTATCCTACGTCCTTTCCCGGGACTCAAAAAATCTCTATACCAAATTTCATCTATATCGGTTCAGAGGCTTAAGCATGAAGAGGTAACAGACAGACACACATTCGCATTTATAGGTAAAATTAGTATGGATTAGTTAGGATTCTGATTTATTTCAAAATAAAACATTTCAATATCAAAGTATTATTTATTCATAACCATTACAGCACTTGTAAGTAGATTTAAAAAAAAAAATCCTTTACTGGCTTTGAAAGATCACCGGCTTGTGTGTGGCACACATCGGCAAACCTCAAAAAATCAGTTGCTAACGTTTATAATACAAAAAGAAATCAGTAATAGGAAAATCCCTAATTTAAATGCAAAAGCTACAAAAGAAAATGCTGTTTATAATAATGATAGCGGCCCGCCCCAGCAACTTTCTTTCATAGAAACCTTGTCCTGGCAATACCGAACACAATAAAAATAATCATTCAATTTGTTGTATGTTAATGTAATGTTTTTTACTATGTAAGGATAAAGAAGCATCTTTAAGGTGGTTGCTCCACGGTAGCCCGCGAAAAACAAATTTTTCTTACGTTTTTTGCAATTTGCAAGTTAGTATGTCGTTAGACCTTACTGCGCCCACACGATAAGAAGATGAAGAAGTTAGTATCTATACTTCTATACTAATATATAAAGCTGAAGAGTTTGTTTGTTTACTTGAATGCGCTAATCTCAGGAACTACTGGTCCGATTTGAAAAATTCTTAGTTTGAAAAATTTCAACTAGTTAGGTTATAATTATGTTGATTAAAGTATGAGTCGCGGGCGTAAGAATTATCTATTTTCAAAATTATAACCATTAAAATCAGTAAAATAACTTCATAAGTCGGTGTAATCCTAAAATGATTTCTCCTTTTTTATTTCTCAATTATCGGATGCTAATGTATTAATCGGAGAGTTATATTACCAATTCAGACGCTTCTATATTTTGGGATGACGCGGCTGCTTCTGGGCTGAAGCTGGTTTGGGAAGACGAGGCTAAGTCCTGAAAAAATAAATTAGATGCAATGCCATACATAAAATATGAATGAAATATTGTTAAAAGTACAGTATTGCTACTAATGCTTTACCTTTACTTCATTTTGGATTTCAACATCTTCCGAGCTCTCAACAAATGTTTTTTCTTTACAATGCCTGATAATAACCATAAACCAGTATTAGTAAATAAAAGTCGTAAGCCGGTAATACATGTTAGCCAGGCCTCAGTCAACGCGAGCGTAGCAAATTGATAGAAGGCGAGTGCTATGGTCATATTAGTACCAGCAGGAGCATAAAACTACCAGACTATAAAATATTCTAAGGTTCTACGAATCGATTTTTCCGCTAATATGCAACAACTTTAGTGTACAACCAACATTGAAATCTCCGAGCTAACTAGACGATAACAAACATTACTTAAAATAAAAATTATTTAAAATCGATGTACATTGATTTTATTCAAATTTGAGCGGCTATTGTTGTTTACATCTTTGGCAAATTTGACGCGGCCGGACTTTACAAACATCGCAAGTTAAAAAACCGGCTCAACTGTCTATCACGGTTCATGAGATACAGTCTGGTGACAGACAGACGGACAGTGGAGTCTTAGTACATAATAGGGTATTTAGTATTTACCCTTTGGGTACGAAACCCTAAAAAGCTTGTAGAAAAACTGGTATCAGATAATCGACGGTTTAGTTTGAGGAAGTATTTTTTTGCGATTTCGATGTTGGTCGCATAGAAAAATAAATGTATCTGAGCAGTAGAATCTTCCCCTAGAAGGAAAAAGTTAATAAACGAGGACCTTATTTATAGCAAATTAAGTATTATAAAATATTATTTTATGCCAACCTTTTAGCCCTAGCTTTAGTTAAAGCCTCTAAATTCAATTTCTTCTTTTTCCTCGATACAACTAGTGTTGTTTTTTTGTTTTTATTCCCCATGGCATCTGAAACAATTTTTCTTGTTTCGAAAAATATTGTTGTCAATCATCTAAATAAATATTTTACTTACCAAACCAAGATCGTTAGGTCGCACTATAAACTCACTCGACGCCAAGGGTCAGGAGAGGTCACGCGTAGAGAACCGAGCGATACGTCCACTCTCTGAAAGGCCTCGCGGCGGACTGATTTGAAACGATTTATGCTTACAGTTTTATAGTAGTTTTAAAAAACTTGTAATTAATTTAATTTAATTAAATAAGCTGAATGCTGTTTCGTATTTTGTAAAGAAGATATTCTTCTATTATAGTACATCTTTATTTTGTAAAATTATGTAAGATTTATTGGAGTAAATAATGAATTTAGCAACCGCTTTTTCTTGTTAATTTCACTTTGTTTATTGTTTGATTTATCTATGTTAGGAGCTGAAAATCAAAAAAATCTCTGGTAGGTTTTTGCTCAAGGATATGAACAATTAAATAAGTTTGTTTGTTTGTAAATTTTATGACTGGTTTCTGATATTTCAAGCTTCGAAATGACCACTGTGAAGGGAATTTAAAAAACACTGTTCGTTTATCTGGTTAGAATTCACAAAATACTCTATTAATGTAAAAATGTTCTCACCTACATTTTTAGAGTGAAATATTTCCTACAATAATTAGTAATCCACACTTTCGTTAGATACATTTTATGTGGAGATATAATGGTTTGAAAAGTACGCTTTTTGGGTCGAACAGCCAAAATCGACGTTAACGCTCTTAACATAAGTTCGCATTAAATTAGAGAGAGAAGAGTTTTCTTTAAATTCTGAGACAAAAATTAAAGAATAATCGTAAACAAACGAGATATTATTTTAGAAACATACCTATAAACAATAATGTCAACTTTTTTCTCACATTAGAGAAAAGAATATAATAGAAAAGTATTGATGCATATTTTCGGACTATTATTATTCTTACTTTTGTTAACCATTTTGGTTTGTTTGCATTACAATAATTATGTTGTTGTAAAAAATAACTAATTGATTTATAACTTATCATATCACCCGTCAGAGTGATAAGTTTTTCCATGTGCATTTAAAAATAAGTCATCAACAACGTTCCAAAAGCCGACAGCGTAGGCTAAAATAATAAAAAAAACAACGTTACCTCTATATATTTTTTTATTTTTTTATTTGTACCTGGACTATCATCAATTTTTTTTTCTCTTTCTCCTTTCTTTTGTTAACGCATAACTATTATATGTACAGGATACAACAATATGCTACTCATGATGTACAATACCCCATCTATTCTCATACGATACCATGACCAAGAATATGTGCTCAAGGGGAAAATTGAGCCGCCACCGTGTCGAGGGGTAAGGGAACTAATATTTATTGCCCCCTGTAGCCCCGTAGCCAGCCTCACTGTGTTTACATGATATTGAACGAATTGTGTTGTGTGGCGAAGAAATAATATGTTTAATAGTCGAATTGACACGAGCCATAATGGGCTATATGACTATATTTGTTATTACTCATGTTAGAAACTTACACTGAATGTAGATTTTTTCGCAATTGAGCCTTTGGTACCTGCTGCCCGCGTGAAGTGTAAATTATCCTTAAGGTGCTCCCTCACTTGAAGGATTCGCCTGTAATGTTACGTTACAAAGTCGAGCATTACATCAGTGAGGGAGGAGTACCGAGCATTACAGTGCGCAACCTGTAATGTTACAGATTCGAGCATTAAATTGGTTAGGGAAGAGAACCGAGCATTACAGTGCGCAACCTGTAATTTTACAGATTCGAGCATTACATTGGTTAGGGAAGAGAACCGAGCATTACAGTGCGCAACCTGTAATGTTACAGATTCGAGCATTACATTGGTGAGGGAAGAGAACCGAGCATTACAGTGCGCAACTTGACGATACAATGTGTAAAATCGAATCTGAAAAGTTACAGGCGAATACTCGTCAAATCAGGGAAGCAGAACTGTAATGTAATGCTCGAAATTGAATCTGAAATGTTATATTATATAGAAATACTCGTCAAGTCAGGCAGGCAATACTGTAATGTAATGTTCGAATCTGAAATGTTACATTATAGACAAACGCTCCAGGTGAGGGAGCATCTTTAGGGAACATAAGTACTACCGTCATAAAAAGAATTGTACCTAACCTAACTTTACCTAAAAAAGAAAGAAAGAAAATGTATTTAACTGTCACAAAACGACATAAGTACATACATAAGTTTATTTTGCTAAAACTAAACCCTAAACGATAGTGTTAGTAGTACTTAAATTATGTTAGTAAAGACAAGTTAAAACTAAAGTCAGTCAGAGGCGTGACTGAGCAATTAAGCATCCAAAAAACTAAACATCAAAACACACATTCTTACAATATGAGATATAACTATTTTTATTTCCATAGATATTTACAACTGTTTTAATAAGTACTTAACTAAATATAAACTGTCGACTGGAAGTGTACCCAAAAGACTGGTGGCATTGCCCCGTTGTATGGCAATGCTTACAGTATTAGTAAGATATTTTTGCTAGCTAAAGATACCTTATAGAGTAATCTATTATAGCTTACAAAAATATCCTACAGATGGAAGAAGAATAGAGTCGAAAACTATTAACATTAAAATGGTTTCCAAACTCCTTAAACTAAATGCCTAAAATATGCCGAAGTCTCAAGGACTTTCGAATACAGCTTTAAGTTTCTAAATGACTTCTAAATACCTTTCAATCTAGTTAAAACTCTAACAATATCTATCATTAACTTTAGACTGATCTAACTGAATCAGAACCATTATAAATGAGTTCTCCTCAACCAAACGGGTTCGAAAATTAATGGAAGTTCATCAACATGGCGCTTACTGGCTTAAGTACTCTTTAGTGGTACGAAAGCAAAATAAACCACGAATACATCAAGGTAAATACAGTAAGTGCACGGCGTAATATAAATAAAGGTTTGTTTGGAAGAAAATCTCGAATCCATTATACACGGTGAAATTAAATAACTTGACAAAACCGCAGTCATGATCGATCGATATTAAAATTTGTAATAGCGATAAAACAATAGAAATCTAAATACGGAGTCACCGGCTGCTGAAAGTGTAGCTTATTTTTTTCAACCTGAACTGTCCCACTCCTGGGTAACGGCCTCCCCTTGCCTTCCACTTCTCTTTTTGCTGTGCTTCTTCACGTCAATTCATTAGGGAGCCATCCAAGGAGTCTCGCCATCTTCTCGATCTACCGGGACCCGTCAAAACTGTCAAAGATGTACAAAATAATGAGAGCCGGGACCTACACTAGCTTACCTAGCTTTCCGAAGCACGCAAAATATCCCACAAATACCTCAAAGTAAATAACAGTAAGTGCCCGAACCAACACAGATAAAGGTTTATTTTAAAGAAAATTCCGGACCCGTTATTGCATAGCTTGCAACCGCCCGAGTTCAGCTCTTGAAATAGAAACAGATTTCTACTTCCCGTGCCTGCATTTGCATGAGAAAAGGTTAGTTTTCCCCGTTCCAGTTTGCTGAAAGGATAATAGACGTTATAATGTACTGAGATCAATCGCATCCGATTTGTTCGCCGGGGAATATCTAAGTGCTGTTTGTACATTTTGTGTAATGGGTATTGGTGATTAGGCGACATTTCATACAACGCGTAACAGAATAAACTGACGGAAATCGTGAATAAAAACCTGATGTTCAGTACAGTTTGTCGAGCTACAGCAGAATTTCATCAACATCGGTCCAGCCGTTTAGGAGGAGTTCAGTGACATACACACGTACACAAGAAATATATATTAAGATAACAAGAATATTTCTTTTTATTCAGACAACCATTGATTTATAACATTTAGGTACATTTTTTATTGTTGGTATAATCTTAAGACTATGTTAATATCTAAAAACTAAGAGAGACTTAGCTGGCTGGTTAGCTGTTGGGTTGACTTAACGAACAGTCGAAATTAGTGGTCGTAGAAAGCTGAAATTTGGCATGTTACTCGTACTTTCTGTGTGTCCTACGGGAACGGGAAACAACGGGATATGCGCGTAAGAAAAGCTAGTTCAGTTATAAATGTATGGGGCAGTCGATATCTTTTTCTCGCGATTTCGGGGTTGGTCATAGTAGGTAAATATTGTTCATAATGATGAGTACCCCTTATCAGGTTTGAGTTTATTCTGTTACACGATTTATTTCGAATAATCTATGCTGGTTTAGGTTTTCTGCCTTAAGTATGAATAGTTTGACAAATACTAAACGTCAAATTACGGGGGTAAAAGTACCTAATCGATGTGTCGCGTAAAAAAAAATACTTTACTATTTTATCAAGCCATTCGTGAAAATGTATTCAGTGCTTTCAGTTTTTTAAGTTATGTGTGTGGGCGTTACTGAAAATAGCACCTACATAAATGTCAGAGATTTAAATCAACTTATTTAGATTAACTTTATAGTTCGGTTTACAGTCTCTTATTACGGTTCAACGTAGTTTTAATAACAACTAACAGCTTTATCGCTAAAAACTTTACAAGTTTAATGGTTTCGAATGAAATTAATCCTTTTAGAAAATAATATCTATGACTAAAGTCCATATAATTTCGTATTTAAATAGGTCTACTAGTTGAAAACTCCATTACTAGAAACTTTAAATTAGATCGTTTTAAAGTATCTACGCAAATTGGTTTCTGTTTGCTACCCGTACTACTACACAATATTCATAATTTATCATCCCCGACCTGTTGTGCGTCACCGTGGTTACTATATCATATACCCATAAATATCCCAAAGGTATGACATTCAAAGATGGGTAGTCTCAAAGTGGTTTGTCATGTCAGGAGCGGCGCAATTACCGGGACATCTCGCCGGATCCGGCCTCGGCTCTCGGCGCAAAAACAGGCCCAACCGAAAATTGCGACGACCATCTTAGGCACAATTACCAGTTTTTATCCGTTACACAGTAACTGCATTTTTGGAGCCGAAAAAAATTGTTCCATCAGACCATCAAGAACTCGTATGATGGAATTTGAGACCAAAAACTATTCACCAGATTGCGTTTTTTTTTGCTCTTGCGGCTTTGTTTTCGTTTTAGTTTCGCGGTTGATGTGATTATGGTTTTAATGACATTTTTATTTTTGGGCTGATGTATAAAAAAATATTGAAATTGATGTGCGCACCGCGGAGCCTCTCCGAGAGATTTGGGCATGAACATTTTGTTTGTAACCGGGGCAACGTGTTATGGACCACTATAATAATATTACATCCCAAATACATAAAATATGAAGGTAGCGAGCTAAGTGATTGATCCCTTGCTGGCTTTCCATTTATCTCTTACTACAAAAATAACGCTGCGTTCATTCCCAAATGCCAAGACGGGAGCTATATCGTAACAAGCAGGGAGCTAGTCTATGCAATACCTTAATGTGATGTATCGTAGCTTCGGTTCAGTAACTAACACGGAACTTCCACAACTTCACCGATACGTTATATAATTAACACGCTCACTACACCTAAAATTGTGGCTAATTGTCTTTACGTAAAACTTGGTGAGTTAACATTAGTTAGTGCGTAAGCCTAAATTCAGACAGCAACAGTTTACAGAACGCAGAAAGAGGACTGACCACTCTATAAAACGAGACACAGTGAATGTACGGTCACTAGGTACCTGCTTCTATTCTGTAGATTGTGGTGAATGTACGTAGTGTTGGCAGAAGCGGCAAGCATCGGATTCACATGGGCGAGTTTTAGCGTTTAAGCTCAAGGCCGTACTCAATGGAGGACTACTGTATTCGCCCTCTGCCCCATCTAGGAGACAAAGAACACTAAGTCAAATAAAGTAAGTCAAGTAGTGTCGAAGGTAATAATGCAAGTTGGTGACGTCATCCAATCAAATTTCTAGCAAAAGTTAACTACTAGCTGCACGATCGTTTCATCCCTGTCATACTTTTCTGCGAGTAACTATTCACTTCATATCTGTAATCTGAACGCTCAATCCATTCCCTATATTTACGGTAGAACGTTTGTCTTACCTACTGGCGTGCACCGAACGAGTTTGCTTACCCGGCCGACTGGCTTAAAAGGTCGGAATGAAAACATTTAGGCGCCTAAGTAAATAAAAGTGAAAACGACTTCACTTGCGTGTACCCACCATTATTGTGGGCTGAGGCCGACATCCGTTTATTGCTTCAAGATCAAACGTCACTTTGACTTCTAAAAGGTGTTACTTTGTTAGTTTAACGCACATAATACGCCTGTATCTCGAAGGGATATGCAGAGGTCTACTTTTTAGTCCCCGCATCTTAGTATTTCGTTGGTACGTTTAGGTCTCGTATAATAGGGGGCGTGCATAGGCACGTTGTCAAATATAGTAATAATGTCGCCTACCAAGCACAAATCCAGAATTGATAAAACACTCTAATAACACTGACCAACCCAGGAATTGAACCCAAGACCTCATGCTCAACAGCACGCAAGTACTAAACCAACAAGGCAGTTATTTTGTTATTTTGTTTCCGTAAACATGCCCTGCTATTGATAATACAGTACCTATTTGGCTCAAGGTTTTGAATAAAATATAATCGCCATACCTTTTACTCCCTAAGGAGACCCTCGAAGGATACCGTCGATCGATTATGGTTACATTCGAAGGTCGTTGACAGCTGATACGGGCGCACCCGTGGGTTACAAATTAATGAAAATGCTGAGGAAAAATCTATCTAGAACGAGGTTTAGAAATACTTAACTACCTGCCAGTATCAACGCCTGCTACCATTACTTTGATGAAACTGCAACTTTCAAACGTCTCGAGTTTTAGTATTCATATTAAATAAAGATCTTACTACACTTAGGTAGGTGCAAAGTTACTCTACATTGAACATATTGAAGCTAAATAATTCTTAGGTTATTTTGTACTTAAATTACGCCACCAAAACAATTGAATCCAAATCACTGCGTTATGCCACAGAATATATAATAGTTGGTTATGCTCGTGAACGGGTGCTGCTTGTTGTGGCTAGTCGTCTTGCTGGTCATTGTTTTTTTTATTATTGTTATAACAATAAACTTACAGTTAATAATTATAATAACTATTTTGGCTCTAGTTCTTCACTTGTGGTTCCAGTCACAATCCTATTGTTAGATTATACGCACGTGCACGTGTAAGCGGGCACACCATTTGTGCCTGGAGGCTTAATTAGTTTGATTTACTTGTTAATGCTTGAGTTTGTTTGTTTTTGATGGCATACTGGTGTGTTGGCTAACAAGTGTCAATTTATTTCATTTAAAATTTGATTTACATATTAGACATATTATTTTTCTGTGTCATGTTTTGTAAACTTACTTTGCATACTACTGTATAAATTCAAGTTTTTAAAACTTAATAGACAGATGTGTTGCTGGGGAGTTTGTTGCGCCACTTCTTCTTCCCAGCTAAAACACTAGGAAGTGGTGATGGGCGGGCGTTTTGGGGGACTGTCTTTATGTAGAACTTTGACGTTCAAAAAGTGCTGGCACTCAGCCTAATTTAAATAAATGACTTTTGATTTTGATTTTGACTGCCCAATAGACTGGACCTCGGCAGCTTATGCTGGGATCATTGACTGCCAAATATTGCCAAACTCATCTAACCATCAAGAAAATTCTTCGCCTAAAAAACGAACCAGCTCTGTAACTATTTCTGGCCTGTCTTCGAGTATCTATTGTCTTTGAAAAATGTGTGGGTTAGAGTAGTGTTTGTGTGAGTGTGTGCGAGCAATAGCTACACTGCGATCGCCAACCCACCTGCCAGGCGTGACGTTTATGACAACTCCACCCCCCTCCTTTGAGGGAAGCCTATGTCCAGTAGTGGACGTTTTTCGGCTGGTATGATGGAAGATTATGATGATGAGAGTAGTGTTTGCAAGTACTTTAGCGAACGTACCGAAGCGACGGCCAATTTTTCTAGGTTTAGTTGGGGGCTCCGTGATCTTGCTCTAAAGGGTATCTCTAGAGCTGCAATTGAAGTTTATTGCAGTGGTTTACAAAGTTGTTGAGTAGTGTACCTAAGCGTAGCGGTGTTGCGTGTAAGTGACTTTATGATCCCCGCGTTGTGAACAACATTTGACATGGCTGTCGCACGCGATGTGTACTAGGCAGGGAATTGATTGGCTGCAACTCCGACTAGCTTGAGTGCTTAAAACGGTTGGAATAAAGGCCACGATAGACGAGCGCTACGCGTCTATGCGACAACGATGCGATTACACTTTTTCATTGAAACTTTTAAAATCGCTCTACAGCCAGAACAAGGTTTGTGGAATCATTGTCATCTTGTATCTATGGGTATTGTAACTTCTATTTTAAAATCATGAAAAGACTCCCATTAGCATGGTTTATAATTTAAGAATTTACATTTGAATTTGTTCGAAAATACAACATGGTAACTAGACAGTGACGTGGCAATTAAGCTGTTTTTTGTGAAAGATGAAAACAGACAAAGTTTTAACATAGAAGCTTTAATTGGTCATAAATTATTATGCACGGCTCTCTTGGGTTTTCAACGGTTTTCCTCCAGTAGCAGGGAAAATAAAAAAAAATAAAGGAATATTCATCCTGAATGTTTGACCGTCGAGGTAAGGAAATGGCGACGGAAATGCCAATATTATTTCATAATTAAAACGGTAGCAAGACAATTCAGATTATTATTTCATAGTTAACCTTCAAAAGATGACATAACGCCAGAATTTTTTAACAAAAATACGGCTTTTTTTCGCCCATTTTAGAATTACTCACAGAGTTTAAATAAAAAAAGGCGTTGCAAATTCGTAAACAACGTTTCCTCGCAATATCGTTATCTAAAAACTAAAACACGAACTATCTACCTATTAGATCTATTAACAGATGAAGTTAGATAAAAAACAGACCAACGCATGCATAAAATAAACTAGTTTTTTCTCTATTCTACTTTACATACATAGAACTTCTCGAAATTGCATTGCTAAGTAGATATACTTGAATTTATAATTATGTTTTAATATAATATATATGAATTAAATATTTTATACATATTTGATTGCTGTTTTGTTTGTTTTATTGACATTATTCCCCTCTAATTAATTTGACCCGGTATAAAAACCTTACTTTTAGATTACATTAAAAATAATATAATAATCGTAAAACCTTACTTAACTAAGTCAAGAAAACTATAGATAGAATGCTAGAGATAGTAGCGTAGAATTAACTGATTAAGATTAAGGCTGGCTAAGTTAATGACCAAATAAATTTAAATTTATCAATCGATAAATTGCATCATTCAAAATCACACTATAACTCCAAACGAAACACAGACAGACACAGGCCACATAATACATATACCTAGCTACCTCTAAGCCGGTATCGTTTAGCGGTCGATCGGAATTCGCGTAGACTCGGCATCGTTATCACACTTTAGTTTAGTCAATATTCGTCAAATTAGCATCGGTGCAAGGCGGCGAGGTCGTTGACCCTGTTCGGCGAGCGTGGGAGCGGTGCGCAGGCGCTGTTTTTGCAACTACCCGCCTAACTACCCGGCGGCCCAGCGGCCCGAGTGGCCGACAGGTAGTCCGCACCCGAATCTTAAGTATTCCACTCCGGTCTGCTTTGGGAATTATTCATTGGAACTTGCGTTTTAATCGGGGAATATTGTTATTCGCAGAAACACATTTATTGCGGTTAAGTTCTACAGAAATCACAGTCTGCTTTCATATTATAGTGTTAAGGCTCTTGCAGACAGGCGTGAGCGTGGTGCAATAATGCGACAACTCTTTCGACAGAAATTGATCTATCTTTAGATCAGCTTAAGACCTGATTTTTCAAAGTTTACATTGAAGAGGTTCAGATTGAATTGACATATTTTCTAAGCAAAAGCTGTCAAGCCACCTTTTTTATTCCTCAGGTAAAAGTTATCCGTTTATTGAAAAATGTCCTTAGATAGATGACCATAAAAACCTTGTCGCGTTGCGCCTGTTTGCGAGGAAGCTATACACAAAATACTAAAGCTGAAAATAAAACACCCATTTTAACACACTCCAGATTTACGCTCTCCTTTACAAAAACGAGTATGTAATGTATTACTAAGCACTTTGGCGACTGATGCCTATCTAAAGGCGCTTCAGCTATGTTGACTGCGCTTAGAACCCTTTTAAAAGGACTGATTAGTTCAGTGTACGTACGGCTTGGAGGCAAGCCAAATGGGATGAAACGTCTGACGGCAGTGGCGGATCTAGAATTGTCGTTTGGGGGGGCTTGACTCGCTGTGGCTGTGTTTTATCAAAATAAATTTTAAAAAAAAATCACAAAAACTAATTGGATTATTTTTCGTAAATTGAATTTTCGTAAAAATAATGACTTTGACGTTAGGTTGTGGACTACCG
Source organism: Mamestra configurata (assembly GCA_002192655.3). Taxonomy (NCBI): domain Eukaryota; kingdom Metazoa; phylum Arthropoda; class Insecta; order Lepidoptera; family Noctuidae; genus Mamestra; species Mamestra configurata. Next base: position 1,412,542 of record NDFZ01005493.1, read on the forward strand.
AAAATATCACGGTTTTCGGGGGGGAGGGCTTGAGCCCCTTAACCTCCCCCCCCTGGATCCGCTAGTGTCTGGCAGAACCGCGCGGTTGATATAACCAGTAGGTACAAGTCAACACAGGTTTATTATTAATGAGCTTTGGTGAAGTTTTTCTGCCACAATTAATGCTTTATTTGGTGTTTATAATTAGGTGTCGCTTGATTTGTTGACAGTAGCCGGGTTTTGTGGAGCTTTAGTATTGATTAAAAAGGTAATGACTGTAATTATATAAGTAGGCTTTCATTATGATTTTAGTTCAACTGCCGTGGGGAATTATTCTATTATCCCTTGAGAATCTATTAAGAATCGTTAAGAATGAGTTTAGGCACAGATTACTTAATAGTTACTAGTTGAGGGCTGATTTGAAATTTAGAACTACCTACCATATTTTGAATATAGAATAACCAAGTCTATTTAACCCTATAATTTAAAAGCAATTATTTTGTGGTAGTAAACTTCTTTGATAACGTTCTAGACCTTACCAAGGGTATCTTTATTCCATAAATACTTAAGTAACTATATACACTAGAAATAAAAATAAAAACTCCTAACTAAATTAACCCTACAAAATGGCGTCAAAAAATTCATCCGCATCGCTGTCGACTGGAAGTGTACCTAAAAGACTGGCGGCATTGCCACGTTGTATGGCAATGCTTATTCTTTGACCAAGGTAAAAGCCAGCGCTTGGGTCACGTGAAGTTTGACACTTCACGTGACCCAAGCGTCTTACCAAGTAAGTTACATTAAGTTATTTTTATGAACGGAAGTTGCAAGAAGTGCACCATAGAGTTTTAAGCCCATATTTACTTACTAACAGAAAGCCTCAACATCTCTAAACGTCTCTTCACGACCGAATAAGTCTTGACTTGTTTAAACTTGCTCAAGCTGCATAAGCTCTTCTCACTCAGTAATTAAATCAATAACCTCGAGGCTGCGTGTTTGCAAGACTTGAAAATAAGTCTAGTATCAAAGTAATTTAAATATGTCCCTACTCAGTTATCTAAACAAAACGCTCACCAAAGAAAGAGCAAAATTTAATCGCATATTTTCAGGTTTCTTTCGAATCTTTGTTCCCGGCATTATTTACACAAATGAAGTAAAACGAAAACCTAACCAGTTATGCGTCATGTTTGTTATAAACAAAATCGTTATAAACAAAAAAAAACAAGGATCTAAATTGCGAAGTGCAGTTTTGCGGGACTCATGCGCCTCGCGACACACTTTGCCGCGGCGACGTCCACACTTTCATGGCAAACCTGTTATGATTGTGCACACAACACAGACCGCCGTGTGTGTGCGCAGCCTTCCTTTGTCGTTCCTAAATCAAATTGCACTCGAACGTTTAAAACTAATACATTCGAATGAGTCAAGGAACCGATTAAGGACCATTCAGCCACATTCGCATTCGTTTTAATACTTTCTAACTGTTAAAACATAAATATTATTTAAGCGTAACAACGTATTTATTATGTATCGACAAACCGTGACTAAACTAATAAAATTGTTCGTGAGAACCTTACGTTTTTTAATTGCTGATTGATTGTGATTTGATTAAAAAAGTTTTACTCTGATGTCATTCGGTATAATGACTAAAATACATGTGTTTCGTCCTGAGAGGTGCTCGCGGCTAAATATAACAGCCGCACAGTTCCGAAATCGGTGCGCGACTGGGTAACTATACATTACATACGATCATTAGATTTTTGACAGTCGTACGCCAGAAAATCTGACAGCGGTTTTGCCAACAGGAACCGTGTTACTCAGTTACTGGGTTGTGGAGTTCAAATAGGCAGTAACTCTATGTGAAATACTAATACTCAGCCGTACCCGGTTAAAATGAGAGGCGAACCTAACATAGATGAGAAAAGGCTAAGCAGATACCTACATCATGTGTTTGGTATTTTTCAATAAAGTATTTGTTTTCTACTGGTAGGCACGCGTTTCACTACTATCTCACCTGATGGTAAGCGATGATGTGGTCGAAGATGGAGCACGCTTGCCTAGAAATAACCTATTTACTCTTGACTTAAAGACTCCCAGGTTGTAGCTATCAGGAAACACAGACTGACATTATTTAATAAATTTAAATTAATTCATTATTTTATTATTCCGCTAACTAAAACTTTAACCTCACTCCGGTATTTATGAAAATGCCTGTCGTAAAGTGTCGTACACAATAAATTTCCATTTCGTTAAGTAACACAATAGGCTAGTTTTTCATTGTCCTAGTTAAAAACTTTGTATTGTAATAACGGCATTACAATAGAAAAGTTTCAACTTCCTTTACAGGTACGACAATGGCATACTACATCAAAAGCTCTTTTTTACTAGGCATTACGTAGCTGGCTTCAGAATTACAAGTGCCTCCTCAAAGGATTGAAAAAAAAAAACCTTCTGAATTTAAAATTGACAATCTTCTTTCCGCCAATAATTTGCACTACAGATTATCAAAGCCAATTATAACGGCCAGTGTACACGAGTCCAATACATGTCTGATCGTTTTGCCGTGTGTATTCGCGGTATTTACATAAAATGCCAGCTACGCTAAATGATTTTATCTAGCCGCGACATGGTTCTCTAAATGCTGTGCATTGCTGACGACCCGCCATTTCCAATGATCCCGGGCCTCATATAGACGTTTTTACTTCGCGTTTTGCTGTTAACAAGGCCATAGATTAGCTTATCGTGAACGTGATATTACGGCGAAGGGAGTGAGTATGATATTGGGAGATGTTAATAGAATGGCGGGGACTAAATATAGATGTAGCTCGTTATACTGAATGGCTGTTTTGCTCAAGACTTTTATTTACCCTTATAGGTGTAAGTAGAGTTTTAACTGGAGATAAGTGTTGGGGGAATATGAGACCACGCCTAATGAGCTTGATTTAAATAAAATACCAGTACCCACCCATTTATTCTCATTCGATAGCAAACGGAATTAATGTAATTTAACAATAATCATCGTTCCGAATAATCGCTGTCCTTTTTAGCGACAACAAAATCACAACGGGATTATTCGAACGAAAATTCAATGAAAATTGATTCGGTATTCCAGAGATTAGACAAACATTTACAAGGAGACAGACAAACATCCAACAACAAACGTTAGAGATCAAAGGAAAAGATAATCTCCAAACAAAAGGATCTGAAACCGGAATTATTGAATTAACTAATTCATGAAAGTTACCTACGTCTATTTGAAGTTGGAAAAACTGTGAGAGAAAATTCTCCAAATGATAAAGGACCTCATACACTCCGCCGTTCACATAAGATGTAGCAAAAAGGAAAAAGCAAGGAAGAGGCTTGTAAGCCCTAGTACACACGGTGTATTTATTGAGTCGTCCATCTAAGCCCGCGGCGGTTCGCACCTGACCTAGGCAACCTACCAACATTTTTTCTACATTTTTATCTATCGAGTGTGACAGCGGTCTTCAGAGCTTACGTACCTACCTGACGTTTACACGAGGATTACTTAACGTAATCCATTCGATCTACTAAGAAAATACCTTTCTTGAAATCGTTTGACCTTTTGCGGGATACATTGCGCGGTTTATGTGAGAGTTTTAGTTGAACTTGTTCGTTTGTGGCTGGAATGGCGCAATGGATGTTAAACTGAAGTGGGAAACTTTGAGTGCAATGCAATTCTAGAACTAAATAACTGTAACATGAATTGACTAAGTTGTTATTGTGTGTAGCTAAATGTAATTCAACTTGTTGAATGTAGATTAGTAAAGTTTTCGAGCTTTACACCACATTTCAAACAATTTTACTTCATCCATCATCCTACGCGGCCATACAATCTAAGGAGTTAACCATCTCGAAAATTATAAGTACTATATGTATGTCACCGGAAAATTGCAGACTCCGTAAGATTGTAAAAAATCTTTAATAGATTATAATTTCTCGATATATTATGCAAAAATCGTTTTGTATACAATCAATCTTATCCAAATTCAATCGTTTCAAATATATCCGTGCCTTATTAAGAAAAAATAGTTAACAATTTCACGCGATATTTTACAATTTTACGGCGTTTGCAATTTTCCGGTGACATATACAAGCCAAACAATATTATCAATACATTGATGTCCCAATATTTAAATATGTATTTATCAGTCCTTTTTTGTATACTTAAGAGTGAGTTATACTAAGATAAAAATTCAGAATGACAAAGTAATACCTACCTACTTAATAACTTTAAATGATTGTTTTGTAGTGTAGAATTTCCACGTCCAAGAACACATTAATTAGATTCCCAAGTCATAAATACAAACTATTCTGCTGAAAACATTAGTAAGTATTCTGAACTAAGTCCCAACGGACCACTAGTTGCACTTCAGAACTAACCTGTACAATCAGAGTTCAGAGTTTCAGACCACGAATATAGAAACTTTACACAAAGTCGAGGGAGCAAAACAAAAATAAATTGTAAACTAAACTAGGAAACAGAATTACTAAAGTCGTTGTAATAGCTAAGGCGAGCCAGCATACAGACAAGCAACGTTCATCCTACTAATATTATAAATGATACAGTCTGCATGTCCGTTAAACAAACACACCTGAACTGCTGAACGGATTTGGATAAAACTTTAAAACTTACTACTACTATTCGTACTATTCTATAAAAATCATACCGTGAAAACTAAGGTAAGAGGTAAGCATCAAGTGCGCTGTCGATTCCTAACAATAGGTGGAATGACCTTTCACGTCACCCAAGTTTCTACGGTGTGATTTTACAGCAATGGGTCCAGTAGGTCCGGAGTAAATCGGCTGTGACAGACGCATAAATACGAGTGATTTCACAGACGGACGTTTGGAACCCTAATACACGGGCTGAATTAAGGATGGGATACTTTTGATCTCTGTAGCATGTCCCCGTGGAATCATTTTCGATTATCAAGCGAGCAAAGACGTTAGCAAAACCTAGTTAGTTTCACACGGCTAACGCCAAACTTTACGTTTCGTTTTACGTGAACGTTGCAATCACAACTAATTGAATTTGAGTAGACGGCTCACACAATCGCCGCGAAGCGAGCTACATGCCACATAAAGATGTTTTATTATGCACGTGTGTGACAAGTGCAGCGAACGAACGCGGTGGGGTTAGGCCTTGGTGATGGGCGAAGCGGGTAACGCGAAACGGGTCACACGGCTATAAATATAATCGCTACAACGTATGGCCGCTTGCTAAGCTCCGTTCCGACAGAGGGTGTCCTTAGCGTGTAGACGCCTAGTTTTTAGTTTTTTGAAACCTTGGCTGGAGGCTTTAATTTCCATTAAGGCCGCCACAGGTAAGTCGGTTTAAGCAGACGACAACTTCAAAGGTTGACCTGCGTTAGGCAAATCATAAAGAAACCGCTCACTAGGACGTTTGGCTGTTTACTCACTACGACAGAAGGCCGCTAGGTCAAAATTACCGTTCTAACTACAAACTTAATTTAGCAACCAATGAGTCGAATCAAGATTTACCGCTGTTTCGAATTGTTACAAGATTATACCATAAAAATCTGACATAAGAAATCCTAAATCCAGTCTTTATAACTAAAAAGTTTTCTTCATATTAATTAGAAAAAAATAATGGACCGAGGTTGCTTTGCCATGAAGCCAGAAAGAGCAAAGTATTAACATAATTTAAGTAGGTACATACTTTAGAAAAAATATGGCTTCTGTGTACGCTTTCCAAAGTTGTTTATAGCTTTTATGGGCCCCGACCCCAACGAGAGGAAGATTTTTAAAACAAAATGATTTTGTTTTAGACATTTTTCGGTATATTTAGTAGGGTAATTCGATAGCTTGGCCTCACTGTTTTAGCAAACGCGAAGAATCCAGCACTCCAATTGCTTAACACATTTTCTATCAGAAACCAAAAGACTTTTTAATGACTAGAAATGATGTTGTATTGTCAAACTGAAGTGTTGTGCAATCACCCCGATGATTTTCAAAGACATAATCGGGGTGATTTTTAACAATCAACAAAGCCAGGCTTGAAGAAAAAAAAAAAAAAAAAAAAAAC